>JAJPUD010010550.1:3530-60945 GCA_023553655.1 Myrmecobius fasciatus | reverse complement strand
TTTGTTTGTTTGTTTGTTTTTGCTGAGGCAATTGGAGTTAAGTGATTTGCCCAGAGTCTGGGGTTAAGTGTCTGAGACCAGATTTGACATCAGGTCCTCCTGACTTCAGGGCTGATGCTCTAGCCACTGCACCACCTAGCTGCCCCTCTAATTTAACTCTTAAAGACAAAAACAACTTATAAAACAAAACTGGCCAATCCATCCCAAAAGACCCAATGCATCTTTTCCAGATTCCCACTGTACTCTTCAAACTATTGCAAGGTGTCCATTTCTTTGTGCACTGGGCACATATAATTGTGGCAATGGTCCCACAATTTCCTCAGTGGGTGCCTTCTCTTCCCTGGGACGAATTGCAGCTCCTCCTTCCTCAGAAGGTGGTCTTTGTGAATTGCTGGGACCAAAAAAACATTTCACTGCATAGAGACAGATCTGATTATGGGATGAGGCTGTTCCCCAGACAGCAGACACCGGGCACACCGTCAGCCCCTTAGCAGCTTGTGGAGAACTTTGGAGGAGCCTCCAAGAGCCCAGATCACCTCCCAGATCCAATGAAGAAGAAAAGGCTGGAAGGCCAGAGTGACAACGTGAGAACAAATGCTTAGCCTCTTTTCCAGCTGTTTCATCCTGGCCTTTTTGCCTTCTTTAACGCTTCTAAATCTTCCTTCTCCGAGCTGAGTTGGTAATGAGCTGTGTGTTAATGCCCCTGGTAATTAATTGGTGATTCGTTACTGTCACTTCTTATTACAAAGGCTGAGCTGGTTCCATGAGCTGCAGATGCCTGCAAATGTCATTCGATCCTTGGTGCTTAATAAAGGCCACTAATAAGGAGTCATTTGATATTAATCTCTGTTTAATCAGGGGAGGGGAGGAAACAAAAGAAAATTACATTGAGCCCCAAAGCCCAAAGCAGAAGGAACAGATCAAGAACTCTCAGAGAAAATCTTGGCGAATGGATGCGCTATGGAGACTCCCATTCAACTTCTTCTGGGATGGCCCAGCAATATGTTCGTTTCTTCTCCATTTTCAAAAGGCTCTGAATCGATAAAATGGCCAAGACAAGACTGCCCACATTGAGATCAGTTGGGTCAGTGAGTCAGTGAGTGGCGTCACTCTGCTTTAGACTTTTTTTTAAATCAACATGGTCTGTCCAGAGTCTTTGGGCAGAGCTACACTTGAATCAGTGACCATTCAGAGCTTCCTTCCCCAGACAGACCTGCAGCTACCATTGATGTACACCATGGGCCACCCTCACACCAAGCCACAAGGCAAGACTCCCACCTGTTTCCTGCCCTCCCTTCTGCCTTCCCTTGCCTGCTATCTCCTCCCTCTTGCCTGCCTGAGAAGTTGTGGCTGTCTGTCTGTCTGCATACCTCCTCCCAACTCAGTCTGCCCCAGTACCCAGCTTTCCAGCTCAAGAATTTGTCAGGTCAGTCAATCAGTCAATTAACAAACACTATTAAGCGACTGCTCTGTTCCAATCACTGACGAGAGGCTTTTCATTAGCCGTGGTGGTAAGGGCTGTTCACAGGCAAGGGTATGAAATTGTGGCTGTATTCCTGGTCTCTGGGCTCCATGTCTGACAATCAGGAGAGCAGAGAGGGTCTCTCTGCTGGAAAGATCAAAGCCGGGGTCCCGGCACCCATAGGAACCACAGAATGACACAGTTAGGAGGAGGATGGCCTTAGAAGCCAACTGGTCTTACAGCCGAGACCCAGAGAGAAAGGGATCAGAATTCAAAGAGCCAGGATTCCAGGTCAAGACTTCCCATTCCAAAAGCAGCACTGCCCACTGCCCTGTCCTGCCCTTTGTTCCTCCAGTAACATTCAGCAAATGTTCATCAAGGACCTGTTTGAGAATCTCAACTCTTGGTTCTCCCAGTCTTCTCTGAGGAAAGTCCCATCCTGGGACACGGGTCCTACTGAGCAGATGGTTGGTCCAGGGGAGATGAGGATGCACTTTGAATCCCTTCCTGGCAGCACATGGCTGATGCTGGGCCCTTCTTCTCCCTGAGCCTCAGTCAGCTCATGAGCCAAATGAGCAGAGTTGATCCAGGTGACTTCTCTCTGCTCTGAATCTTTGGCCCTGCAGCCACCAAGGGCTGAAGGCTGAGCACCCAAAGAAAGAACAACTAGCATCATGAGCCAACAGACTGTTCCTCTGGTGAGTTAGATGAGTGCTGTGGACTAGCAAGCTGGGGAGGTGGGGATGGGCCTGGAAACCGGCATCTTCTTGGGAGCAAGACCCAGTGGCGGCCTAGAGAAAGTTTTCTCATTACTGTGTACAGAGTGTGAATAATTTCTGTTCCAGGGAAATTACATCGAGGGCAGGCCACAATTAAAAATGCTAACTGAAGTCTGGCGTCCTAGGGGAGATAATAGTAGCAGAAAATTAATGTGGGGACAGGCTGTTTCTTTCTAATTAGATTCTTCAGGTAATTCTCAATTTGTTAAGCACTGAATGGAGTTGTGGACCCATTAAAATGGGGAGTAGCTGCTTCTTTTTCAACAGCTGAGAGAGAAACTGTTACCTGGGAGTCCTGCAGATAATGGAGGAAAGTAGCAGCTTCTTTTGGGAGCAGCTCTGTCACGGAGGATGGGGTCCCACCTCCCCCAGATGGGTCTGGAGAAGTTTTCAGCGATGAGCTCAACACTGGTCAGGAAGGAGATGTGAAAGCAGCCTGCAAGCCTCCGAGTGGATATTTCCCACAAATTGGAATAAATGATGGTTTCCAAGAAGAAATCATTCAAGTGCCTCAATTCTTTCTATTTGTCATCTGAAGAAAAAACTGCCACCCTGCTTCTGACTCAGGAACCCGGGGGTTAAGCTTGGATTTGCTAAAGGCTGGAGGGATGATTGTGGAGGCAACTGTTCTGTGAACTCACCTTCAAGCAGAGAGCCAGGAGGGGGAAGTTTAATGAGCACCACCAAGGGCCCAGACATGGAGAGACACTTCTCATCCATTTGGAACAAACCAACCAAATGACTTCTATAAATTGAGGCTATGATTCTAGAGGGGACCATCTGAAATATGGAGCAAGTCGGCAAGACCTGGTTCCAAGACCAGCCAGCCTCCATCTTTTCTCAGAGAGGATAATAACATCCATGTCCATAGCATCTAAGTTCAGGTCCTGCCTGTGGCATTGTGGGCAAATCTCTTAACCTCTCAGGAGCCCCAGAAACTCTTCTACCCTTGGAAAATACAGAGCAGACACAGCCTATCTGCTCGGGAGCATTTCCTCAATGGGAGCCCCCCCCCCAATGCCTAAGCCCTCCTCCAAGATACAAAATGCACATAAAAAACCCTTCGAGAAGCAGAGACTTGGACCATCTCCTGTCTGAGGAGCCACATTCTTAATGCAACACCATGTGAGTCATCCAGCTCAAGCCAGAGAAAGAAGAGAAGGATCTCTACCCAGAGCCAGAGCAGGGCTTCCTGGGAGAGACAGACAGGACAGAGACAGACAGACAGACAGAATAGAGACACAGACAGACAGAGGAAGGGAGAAAGAGGGACAGACAAGAGAAAGAGACACGGGGAATGGGAAAGATAGAGAGAAAGGGAGATAGAAAGAGAAGAGAGGTAGAAGGAGAAAAAGAGGAGAGAAGAAGAAAGAGACCGAGACAGAGAGAGCCTGAGGCCACATGTCATAGTATAAATAATTAATTACAATAAAAACATTTTCTTACTACCTTAAGGTTTGCAAAGTCCTCTGGGCAGCGGGTCTAGTTTTCTTGCTGTTTTACCAATGTTTAAACTGAGGCTGAGAGAGCAAAAGTGACTTGCCCAGGGTCAAACAGCTAATAAACCCGAGGCAGGATTTGAATTCAGCTCTTGCTCCCTCTGGGAGCCACATTTCTGTCAGCTGAAGCTTGGCTGAGATTGTACACCGAGTTCTGGCCAGGGTGAGAAGCCTTCAAGGGCCAAGTCCCATCTCCTGGAGGCCGACCGGCCCCCTTTTCAGACCAGGCCCTGAGACCACCGTGAGGCTGGGGCCGAGGAAGGGCCGAATTATGAGTCCCAGACTCATGTTGGGGAGACAGAGAGCGCCGAGATAGAAATAGAGGCGAGCTCTGGGACAAGTGTGGGGTGTGGGAATGGTGCTCCCTCTGAGGTCAGAGGGACTGCCCTTAGCTGGCCCAGTGAGCTTGGACAATTCATTGTCCTTCCTGGGTCCAAAAGGGGAATGGAAATGAGGCCCTCAGCTAACCCCAAATTCCTTCTTCTCTTCCTCCAACAAGCATCAAGGGAACCGTGAATTCAGTCAGGAAAGAGCCAATCAAAGCCATCCAGACTCCTTGGTGAGGGGCTTCCGAGCTTTGGATGGAGGATGGAGGCGGGGAGAAAGGAGGCTCCCCACATCAGTGCCGGGATTGTCTCTCATGCTGGAAGAGAGGGAGAGAACGAGTGATTGTAGGGCATTCTCTTTGCACTGGGCTAAGTCTTTCACAAACATGATCTCACTGGAGATCATGGAAATCGCAAATCCCTGGGGGAGGGAGAGTGCTAATATTTTACAGTTGAGGAAACTGAGGCAGACAAGTTAAGTGACTTGCCCGGGGTCACACGGCTAATAAATGAGTTGAATTTGAACTCAGGTCTTCTTGACTCTAAGCTCAGTGTCCTATCCATTGTGTCACCTAACTGCTCTAATTAGAAAAGTACTGATTATAAAATCCACGTGACTCCAAACTATTTCTCTCAATATTTGCTGCCAACAGAGCCAGTGCTGAGTTTCGCTAGTCACCCCTCCTTAGCACGTCACCCCCCTTAGCACGTCACCCCCCTTAGCACGTCACGCCCCTTAGCACGTCACCCCCCTTAGCACGTCACCCCCCTTAGGTCGACCCAAAAGATGCACAGCCTGCTCACCGCGAATAAGAAATGATTGGTATAATTTGCTGGCTGCTTATTTCAAACGAAGGGAGTCACCAGGAAATCCAGCTTCACATTTAGCCCGGGTTTGATGGCAGGTGAGGGCTGAGTGTCCCAGGGGGCACGCGGGTGATGGGGCCGCGGAGGAGAGGAAGATGCCGCCTTAATGAGATCCGCCTTGCATCCCAGCCAGGGGAGGGAGTCCCGGGAAAGCGGCCCCAGCCGCGGGGCAGCCTGGGACTCGGGAGGGCGCTTTCTGTCTTGGCCACCTGTCCAGCAGCACTTCCCTGGGCGCAATCTTGCTCTAACAGGGGAGACTGACTTTTCCATCAGGTAAAGGTTTGGATCTTGAAGCATCAGAGCATGTGTATCTGTTAGTACACAAAGAACCCGAGAGCCGTCCCAGTGCAACGGGGTCAGCCTGGGAACCCGAGAGGAACCCGAGAGCCGTCCCAGTGCAACGGGGTCAGCCTGGGAACCCGAGAGCCGTCCCAGTGCAACGGGGTCAGCCTTGGACTCAGGAAGACGAGGGATTCAAAATCAGATACACACGGGCTATGTGGTCAAAGATGAGCCAGATAAGCGCCTTCTATACACACACACTCACACACGCTCACACACACACACACACACACACACACACCCTCACACACTATAGATCTCTTGTATCCACACGTATATCCACAAAGACCTGCATATATTGGGATTCAGACGGAACGAATCTCAGACGAGCTGGAGGCCAGTAGACCACAACCTTGCGCTCCCATCTGGGAAGCCTTGGCTACTTTGCTCTCTGCGATCTCAGTTTCCCCATCTGTATGGAGCTCAGAATCAATGATTTCTTCTAAAGTTGTTTCTGGAGCTAAGCTGTGATCCTGAGGGTGCCTGCCGGCTCGGGGCTGTGCTGGCCCAGAGCCCAGACCTCCCTGTTCACGGCCCCCTTCCCTGGCCCTCATGCCAGCTTCCTGCCCTAGGCTTTTCCTCCCGCTAGAGCTTTGGCGCTGTCCACCTCTGCGCTCGATCGTCTCTCTCACCCATTATTTAAAGCCCTGATCAGACAAGCCCCCCCCCCAAGCAGTTCTCCATTGGGCAGGAGGAAAGAGCAGCGCCCACTTCCCTGTCCGGAGACCTGCTCATCGGTCCCCGAGTACAGAGCCATTCCCTCCATGTGACCAGCAGTACCAGGCTCCCCCAGCCCGGGGCTCCTGCTGAGGAGGAATACAGCCAGAGGCTTCTGCAAATGGGCAGAGCCTCCCCTGGCACCGGCTGGGGCCGGCCTAGCTCGCTCCCCATTCGGCCATTTCCCTCGCACAGAAATCCTGGCTCTTCTTCCCGGGAGGCCGGAGACAGTCCCCCAGAGCTGATTGCCGCCCCTGGTCCCAGTGCGGGGATCGGGGCCTAATAGCACACCCTCCATGGCCTCTTTGCAGGGGACCCGGCGGGGAGGAAGCAGTCTCGGAATCGGGTTATCATCCAGCTGCCTGCCAATGGAGGCCGGGACTGCCTGGAGACTCTGTTTGAGGAAAGGGAGTGCACGGCTCCGCAGGTCTGCCACAGCTTCAGGTGAGGCGGGGAGGCCCTCTGAGCATCCCAGGGAGCTCCCCGCCCCCACCCCCGCCCAGCTCCCTGGGCCCTTCCTCCCTGCTTTCTGGCTCTGGGCAGCCCCAAGCCAAGCTCCTTGTCCTTGGCTGCCAACTTCCAGCGCAAGACTCAAAGCCTTTGTGGGCAGAGCACACCCTGAGCCCTTAACTAATCCCGGGGCGCAAGGAGGCTGTATTGTTCTGGGGGCTCTAAGCTGCCCCAAGGTGTGGGGAACAGTGGCGCGGGGGCGGAGGAATACAAAGATTCGGGGACTGTCAGGGAAGGAGAGTTCCCTTCTAGCTGGAGATAATCAAAGGGCTTCCAAGGAAAGCGCCCCAGGGAACCCTGGAGGAAAAGGGGGGTTCTAGAGACAGAAGAGAGGGAAAGAGACAGATGGGGCAGTCTCCTGGCAGGGTGTGGTTGTGGTTCTCCACTTTCTACTTAACCACTTACTCAAGTCGTGTATTTCTTTCAGGTGGAAAACTCACAAATGGCGCCGGTGCCAGCTGGTGCCATGGTCCGTGAGGCAGGACAGTCCCGGCACCCATGAGAACTGCGGCCCGGGGCTCCAGGCCAGAGGTAGGAGCCCCAGCTTCTTGAGGGAAGCTCCCTGTTGTTCTTGCCAGTGATGGGCAGAACAGGTTGGAGGAGGGGAGGGAGGAAACAGGATGAACCTGCTGGCTGGGCAGCAGGTGGCACCCACTGGCACAAGGTGGGAGGACCCTGCTGTTCTGTGGCCTGGAGCCAGGCTCTTTCATCAGTGAGAGGGAAACTCCGACCTGGAAGCTCCTTCTACCATTGCAGATTGGCAGGGTCTTCATGACTCAGAGGCTGAAACAGCTTCCTGGAACTTGGGAGGGTTACACACTCAGGGCCACACAGCCAGTGGAGTGGACTGAAAACGGCTAGCACAGCTGGCAAGGGAGTCTCTCAGTAACTCAAGTTCAGTCCTCCTATGGGCAGCTAAATGGTAGATAGAGCTCAGGACTGGGAGTCCAGAAGAGCCAAATTAAATCTACCTTCAGAAAGTTAATAGCTGTGTGATCCTGTACTCTGCCTCAGTTTCCTCATCCATAAAATATAATCATAGTGTTACTTCCCAGAGTTGTTGTGAGGATGAAATGAGATCATCTGGATAAAGCACTTAGCATGCTGCGTGATGTTCAGTGATGTATAACTCTTCCATTTGGGGTTTTCTTGGCAAAGATATTGGAACAGTTTGCCATTTCAGATCATTTTTTAGATGAGGAAACTGAGGCAAACAAGAGAAAGTGATTTGCCCAGAATCACCCAGGTAGGAAGTGTCTGAAGCCAAATTTGAATTCAGGAAGAGGAGTCTTCTTGACTTCAGGTCTGGTGCTCTATCTACCTACCACTCAGCTGCCTAGTAGATGCTTTAAAATGCTAGTTCTCTCCTCCCCCAACTTAGAGACGACCTTGACTTTTACTCTGCTGTTTACAGGGAGGTCTGGTTCTAATACCTTACTAACACCTGACTCATATCAGTATTTGTCACCTTAATGCTCTCTGGTCATCGGGATGGATGGCTTCCTATTTAGTTTTGAGTCCCTGACATCACTGGCCCTACTCATGTCACAATGCCCAAAATCATTCAAAATTGACTCTGGTTTCCCTTAGGTCCCCTCAGGCACCCAGAGGCCAGACTGAACACCTGCTATGTGCCTTATGTATGGCAACAAGCAGCAATGGGCAATTCTGGTCATCCCTTGGCCCCATTGCCCCAGCCCATCTGAGATATTGGAGACAATCTCATGGATGGAGACTGGAAAAGCTGCTTTGTATGCTACTGTTAGACATGCAAGAGCAGCCTAGTGTTCCAAAGAATAATCCATCTCCCTCAGCACTAACCCCCCTCCCAGAGAGCAACTCAGCCACAGAGGAGAACAAGTTTCAGTAAGCTAGAAGCCTCCCTGGGGCTCTTGCTTTTCTACTGATGCTTCCTAAGAAGCAGCTAAAACAGCATCCTCCCTTCCAAAGACTTCCTCCTCAGTCACCACTAGTTCCTTTTTCCAAGCACAACTTGATTTTCTTCTGCTGAGCATCGGCAACCACCACAGTGTTGCTTAGAACTCAAGAAAAGAGGAGAATTCGAAAGTCTCTCTCTTCCCATCTGGAGCTGCCCTAAGAGGGGCAGAGAGCCCAGGAAGAAGGCAGCAGAGGAGCCATTTGAAGGATTACGCTCAGGCACTGTGATGATGTTACCAAGTCAGATCACATTGGAAAAAGCAGCGAGCAAAGAATAGGCTTGGGAGGAAGGCAGGGATCGGATATGGCAGGTCCCGTCCAAGGAAGTGATTTTTGTTCCACCTGGAGAACGGAGGGCCGAGAAGGGACGGGACAACTGTTTTCCAATATTTGTCACATAGAAGAGGAATGACACCTTCATTTAACCATAGGAAAAACCAGAAGCAATGGGGGAGAAGCTTAGCAGAAAGGCCAACTGAGGCTTAATGTCAGGAAAAAAATCTTACCAGAAAGTGCTGTTCAGAAGTGGAAAGACTAATCTGGAAGGTGGGGAGCTTCTGCCAAAGGCTTGGTCACCATTTGTCACGTCTACAATAGAAGAAAGTCCTTTTCAGGTAGAGGTACATGGCCACTGAGTCCCTTCTGAACCTTAGATTCTATATTTCTGGTCTTGCCAACCCATCCCTCACATGTCCTTGTCACTTGGCATAAGAGCAGTAATGGCGATGACCATTCATTGACAGATTATTCTGAATAATCACCATACATTGTGGTGGGAGGCAGGAAGTCCTGGCAGTGAGCTCTGCATTCATTCATCAAACTAGGGAGCCTTGGGCACAAATAACTTCCACCTTAGTGTCTCCATCATCCACAACTTTACACCAACATAAAGCCCCCCTTGTGCTTTCCTGGGGACATTGACCTCTTCCCCCGGGACCCTTTACACAGACTGAACAAAAAGCAGTGAGCAGCAGCATCCCTGACAATTCTGTTGCAATGGAGTCTGGAGTCTGCTGGACAGTTCCAGAGGCTCCAATACTCCTCTTGCCTGACCTACCAAGCCCTCTTTCTATTTGTTTTGGGCCATTTCTGTGCTGACTGAATAATGCCAGGTTGTGCAGATGTATCCAAACAACCAGGAGATTGATAGCTAGTGTTCTAGAGGCGGAATAGCAGCTTGAATTATCCTCACAGCCAGGAAGTCCTGAGTTCAAAGCTTGGTCTGGCACATACATGATGCTGACATGGTCATTTGGACAGTTGGGAGAAGTTCCCAATCTATTTGAGCAGAAAGAGTCCCTTTACAGGCAATCCCCACCTCTGTGAAATCACAGATCCAGAATGAAAGAAATAAACATAAAAGCCACTGTTGTCGAGGAAATGTCAGGACTCTCATGGAGCCAGACGAGTTCAAGTCTCTGTTCCAATATTAACCCATTTAATCCCTTTGACTTAATTTTTTCACCAGTAAAATGGGGATAAAATTACCTCCGTAAAAGCAGTCTGTTCTAATGACTAGAGAGCCAGCTTCAGGGCCAGAAAGATGTGTATTCTATTCTTGCCTCTTCCAGATGTTAGTTCTGTGACTCTGTCCCTTGATTTCTCAGTGCTTTGTAATATAAATCAGAGCTACCATTAGAGTCATTCATTCTAAGACCTTAATTCTCCAATATCAGACACTACTTCCAGGACCTGGACAGCACCCCAACCTTCCTCCTCTCGTTCAATCATGGGCATTTATTCAGCAGCTGCTGGGCTGTGTGAGAGTCATTCTGCCTGGCATTGAAGGTGTTCAATGATAGGTGGAGAGATGGGAGTCAAGATAAAATGATAACTGATGCTATTTCAAGGCATGAAAAGATCTGTGCTCACAGATACAAAACTGGAAAGTATCTCCAAGATCTATTAGTCCAATTTCATCATTTTGCAGATGAGGAAACTGAGGCCCAGAAAGAAGTAAATTGCTCAAGATCACACTTACAGGCAACTGGATGTTGCAAGGGCTAGAGCATCAGACCAGGAGTCAGGGAGACCTGAGTTCAGATCTGACCTAATTTTACTAGCTATGTGACCCCTAGGCAAGGCACTTAACCCTGTTTCCCTCAGTTTCCTCATCTGTAAAATGAGACGGAGAAGGAAAAGGCAAACTATTTCAGTATCTTTACCAAGAAAACCCCAAATGAAATCATGAAGAGTCAGGCACAATTAAAGCAACTGCACAATGAAAGGAAAATACTAATGAGTCCACATAATCACATATTTAGGGTCAATTAGATGGTGCAATGAGTAGAGCATTGGACATGGAATCAAGAAAACTCACCTTCCTGAGTTCAAATCTGGCTGCTAGCTGTGTGACCCTGGGCAAGTCACTTAACATTGTTTGGCTCATTTTCCTTATCTATAAAATGAGTTGGAAAAGAAAATGTCAAACTACTCCAGTATTTTTGCCATGAAGATTCCAAATGGAAATATGAGAGTCAGATACAATCTAAGTAACCTAACACTAATTAAAAAAACCTACAAAGAAGGGGAAGAACCCTGATCTGAACCCCAGTGCTCAGCCTCCTATTCTTCCAAGGCAGCGTTCCGCTTCAGGATTTCAATGCTGTGATCCTTTGTCTAGGAAAATCACACTTGTGCTGGTAGATGATCGATCTTTGAGATAGCTTTTACTTAAGGGATTCACACCCTGGTGGCCAACAGTGGGAGGAGAGCTGGTCCTCAGGCTGAAAACTAAACATAGCAAAAGGAAAACATAAGCACTACAGGAGAGTCTTCAGGCAGAAGAGCTCTCGCTTAAATGCAAAGATCAGAGAGACCATCCAAAGGATTATGGGCCTTTTTCTGGGCTTTGATTGATATGTAGTACTGTGGATGGGCACAAAGAAAGAAAAAGGGAAATTGCCGCTAGAGAAAGTGGCCACAGCCAAGGGATGAAAAAGGCACATGGCAGGCGTATTTCGGGGACCACTCTGACAAGGATGGAGAGTTATATAAGACAAGGAAGGAAAGGTAGGGGAGAACCAAATGGAAGAGCCGATGAGTTCTGATGTTCTTCAAACAGAAATCTAGTGGAGACATTTTAGGAAGAGCACCCCAAAGCATGATGAAGCTTAACTTTATTGGCCATATGAAGCAAGGTTTGTAAGGCGCCAGAGGCCATGTAGGAACCTGTCCTAGCCATCCAGGTCTCAGCTACTGAGGTCCTGAATTGATCTAGGGGAAGTCAAAATGGAAATGAAGGGCGGGCTATGGGGAGATGTTGTCAAAAGAACAGTCAACAGGACTGGGTAACAAATTGGATTTGGGGAGCTGGAGGGAGAGAGAAGTAGAGGATTTGGATACTTCCAGATTTTGAATTTGGGTGCCTGGGAGTAGGGAACTAATGGGATTATAGGCATGCAGTTTAAGGGAAATGTGTTGAGTTTGAGTTTGGGTTATAAAATCATCATTTAAAGAATTCAAGAGTTGAAGCAAGTAGGGCAGTGATAGCTTAAGGTTATAAATGTCAAACTACACACTTATACCACTAATCACAGCACGGCAGAGTTCTACTTCACCCTAGAAGTGATGATCACTTGTACAGTATTTTCCTTTGGGTAAACAGAACATCGGCTCTTCCCCTTAACATTTTGACCTCTTGGACAATCATTTCTGACTAACTAGTCTGCTTAGACTTGTACCCAAGCTCTGAGTCCTCTCACTCTAACCTGAAGGTTAACTTAGAAGCATCTTCTGTACCGTCTCTCCCTTGCACCAGAACTTCAACTTTCCACAATTTCCATTTGAAATACATTTATAAGAATTGTCTCTATTCTTGACTTTCCCTTTTCTACCTTCGCTCTTCTTTCCTCCATATGCCACGAGGACAGAATGTGAGAAAAGAGTCACAGGGAAAGAAGGCCCTCCCAAAAGTCCAAGAAAGCAAATGCAGCTCTTGCACCTTCTGTATCTGAGTCCCATGAAGCTGCTTTCCAAACTAATGCTATCAAAAATTCTGGGGGAGAAATTGGTGAGCAAGAAATTGAAATGGATATTTGAAGAGCACATTGGGATCACATTTTGAAACTTATGAATGTGAAACACTCAGAACCATTACTTAAGTTTTTTTGGTGAGGCAATAGAGGTTAAGTGACTTTCTGACTTGCCCACAATCACACAGCTAGTGTCAAGGGTCTGAGGCTGGATTTGAACTCCGGTCTTCTCCAGGTCAATATTTTCTTAGTCTTCTCTAAATATAATTAGTTGACCTCTTGTTTATCTATTATTTCTAATAATTTTTAATTTGCTTCTTTGGCAATATAGACTCCAGGTTCTAGAATGAAAGTTAATAAAAGTCAACAGCTGTTGTGGACATGACAAAGCACATCTTGATTTAGCTGTAACTGGAAAATTTTTACCAGAGAGGAAGCAAGTGATGATTTAGAAGGCAGGTCAGCCCTAGGTATATTGAATATACCAGGAGATGGAGTAGCCTAAGCTTTGTCCCTTCAAACATTTATAGAAAATAAAAAAGGTAATGGTAACAGGCCAATGGGAGTGGGACACAGACTACATCATATTGATGTAGGCATTGACTCAATGGTCACTACAGGGAGGGAAATCTCCTGAAGCAAGGACCAGGGACAAAACACGTCTTCCCTCTCATTCTCCCAGATCAGAAGGTCCTCCCTCTCTCTCCCCTTTCCAGATGTATTTATTCCTGCCCTTTAAAGCTCAACTCAAATGGCAGAACCCTTGGTCTTGGTGAGAACTTTCCCCATGAGACTTTGAGTCCTTTTTTGCCTCTCACTGCCTCATGTAGGATGGATTTTAAACTATTTATTTGTATGTGCTATCTGAATGCAAGAACTGCATCTAAGTGGTGCATTTCCACCATCATCTCATGCAGAGCTCTGCAGAGAGTCGATGCTAAATAGGTTTGTTGAAATAAATTGTATCCCTGCTGCCAAGTAAGACAATAGCTCTGGCCCTGCCTGAGTATCAGGGAGAGAGGAGCTCTCCCAGACTGAGAATGGGCAAGCATGTTTTTCAGGAGCCAACCCAAACTTCCCCTCAGCACAATGCAGTCTTCCACTTAGCTCTGTCAAATGTTCTAGGAAGTAAGAGAAATGTAGGTCTGTCTCAGCCCTTGGGGGAACTTATAATCCTTTAAGGGAGTTAGTTCAGCCACTTTTGTCAACAGCGAGCAGTTTCTGGGAGACTTCAGACAGTGAGGGTCTAGGAGCTCAGAAAAAGAAGTGGGTGGGAGTCACCTCTAGCTGGGATGGGTTTTTGACAGACAAAGTGATGGGAGTGAGTTGGTATTAAGGGAATGACATAAACAAAAGTTGAGAGTTGGGAAAGCAAAAGGCACATTTGGAGTTGGTAAGTAAACCGATTTCATAGAATCAAAGGAAGGAGTAAAAAAACAAAACAAGCAACAAATAGTGGGAACAGATTGTGAAATCCCTTGAATGCCAGAGGAAGCGGTCAATGGAGAGTCTCGATTCTAAGTGGGAGAGCCATTAAAGTAGTACTTCAGGAAGGGGAATCTATGTTCCATTGCCCAGAACATGAGGACAAGGAAATCGGGAAGTTCAGCCTTGTGGTCGTTACCAGCCTGGAGTCGATGGTAGTGATGGAAGTGAGAAAGAAGACGCCATCAAGAAAGGACTTGGTCTCTTCACAGCTTCCACACCAAGAGTGTTCTGTGTCCGATGAAATGGATCACCCTTCCACAAGCACATAGTCAATCCAAGCCATGTGGCACAGAGTCACCTGTTGTTCCCAGCCCACTCCATTTTTCAGTTGTCTGGACAAGTCTTGGAGCCATTTGTGTATCACACTCTGACTTCTACTTTGGGGCACTGTGGAAGGGGTTAACTGCAAGCTTGCCACTGATGGTAGCTACTGACAGAGCTGGCATTTAGTGTGCCTGCAGCAATGAGAAATGTGTGTGCTATTTATCATCATTGTACACTCGGCTCTGACTTTGTTTCTCCTGCCCTGAGGCTGATGTCAGTTATAGGAACTTGAAATGACTGACTACAAATCATTTCAGGGAGCTGAGCTGTCTTCCCAAGGGGCAGGACACTAAATCAATATTGATTTAAGAGAATGATCTTTGGACTGGGAAGGACAGGACAAAAAAAGTGGTTAACAAAGAACTGAAATGGAAGGTAAGCAAAGATCTGGCAAGATAGTCCCCGATCGCCCTTGCTGAGTTCTTGAAAAACCTGGACGTCTTTACTGCTGAACCAAAAGTAAGGAAAGATCACGAAGGCTAGGAAAACGGCAAACAATATCTTGGTTCCTCAAAAGACAGAAGAGAATGGAGTTTGTAAACTACCTCCAGTGCCAGTCATGGCAGAAGAGCTTCATTGCCACAGTTGTGCAGTTATTAGATGGGTGGATGGGTCACAATTTAGTATTTGGCTAGATTTTCATAAAGTGTTTAATACAGCCTGTCTCATTCTCTCCTTGGAGGCAAACAGGAAACAGGTAGGCTCAATGATAACCTCATTGGAAGGTGCTAACAGAAGGCCTGATTTTCGCCACCATTTATCTGGTCTGAGTATTAGTATCTAGTATCAGGAAGACAACCCCAATGTTGTTCCAGGAAGAAATTGGAAAAGTAAGGGTTATTTAATAAATCCCATGCAGTCTGTTCCATCAAAAATCATTGACAAGATTAAACACCATCAAAGTCATTCCTAACTCTCCACAAACCTGCAAATTTATTAAAATAATCCCTATAGAATGACAATATAATCCTTACCAATAACCTTGGGCATGTGGCATATAAGTACTGCTGAAAGGAAGATATTACCTCTTCTGAGTCCAGTTGGGTCTACCTTAAACAAATCTATGTAAAGTTCTCAACTTTGACTAGAGAGAGAAGAGAGAAGAAGATGGCTGAACCTGTCCATGCTTATGACTCCCAAAGGAGAAAGAAGGGGGAATCCAGAGCAAGTTTCCTTAGCTGCAAAGGACCTAAAGAAAAAAAAGAGCCCTGGAAAAGCCAAGTTCAGGTGACCTGGATTTAATCTGCATTCTCCATCACACATTCTTTGGAGTTTCTATTTAAGCTCAGTGGATGTGGGATGATAGCCAGGATCTCCCACAAGTCTGTCTGGTTATCAACATGGCAGGCCAAGTTAGGATGAATTTGAAGTCTTCAACTGAAAAAAATAGCTTCCCAATTACAGGAAAACAATATGGGGATCAGAAAGAGCTTGTTTGGAAAAGATCTGAACGTGTCAGTGAAATATAAACTACATGACACGGAAACCAAACAGTCCCAAGTGACATGGGTGGCTGTCCTTCATTCTTGAGGCAGGGATTGAAGAAGGTGATTATTAATTCTCTGCTCTGGTAAGACTCCACCAGTCCTGGGCACTAATGTTTTTGAAAAGGAGCATTGAGAGGACAGGGCAACCAAGATCCCTGGAGGAGCCTGGAGTGGGTTTTTAAGGATGGCCAGTAGGATGACTATGCTGGGAAAGAGAAGCTTGGATAAAAAAGAATAGTCATTTGAAGAGATGGCACATGAAATATCTGGAGTAGGTTTTCTCTGAGAGTCCTAGAGGTCAGAACAAGAGGCAAAGGGCAGAAATTGCTTAGACAGAGTTAAGTTGACATAAGAAAAGCTTCCTAAGATTTAAAGTGATTCAAAAGTGAATGGACTGCTCAAGGAGGTAGTAGAGTCCTCCCAGTGGGGAGTTTGCAGTGGGGGCTGAATGACCAGTAGTCCAAGATGTTCTTGATGGATTTGTGATCAAATATGTATATTCCCTCCAACTCTGAATTTCTCTGATCCTGGGATTTCCATGGAAACATTTTGGCACAGATTCTCTGAAATCTTAACAAAAATAATATAAAAGGTGAATAATTCTCCCCTCACATACATCCTTTTATGTTTATGAAAGTTTCAAGATAATTTCCAGGGTCCTACGCTGGCTACTGCAGACAAAATAAAATGTTAAAAGGACTTTTCTTATCCCATTCTAAGTATCAGGAACGCTTGGTGAAACTTTGGATTCTGAAGAAGGAATATGATTAGAAATAATAATGTTGACGCAAGTGGCTCTTTTTGTGTCTATTGCATGTGACTATCAAAAAAGCCAATGGGGATTGAGCAAATTTGATTATTTTAACTATTATATTTGCTTGTTGGAGTTTCTAGAATACTTTCACAATGATTATTCTCACTGACTTCCAAGAGATGTTCTAGATGGGCCTCAAGGTCCCTCTTCCCCAGTAGTCCCTGGCAGTGCCCGCTCCTAATTCCTGAATGTACCAAGGAAGCTGTACCTCATTGGTAAATGCTTTGAATCAGATCAGAAAAGCAAATGGGATACCCTCTGCTTCCCTCCCGTGTCAGTCACAAAGACAAATCAGGAGCCCAGTTCTATTCCCCTTGTTGCAAATTGTGTTCCCAAGCTCCACAGCCCTGTGATCCACAGCTGGGTGCTCTCACCTTATTTATCACCCAGGATTTATTTACTATCTCAATGAGGTCTCTTAATAACTAACTCATGCAAATCAATCTCCTTTGACTTTTTAGTTTTCATCGATTCCTTCTACTCGTGGCTTCCCTTGTGAGCCTCTGAGCACATCATTCATCTCATCTCCCATTCAGTTAAACATTGCTTCCCGGGGCCTGACTCCAGAGCTCTTATCTTGGAGGAGCCATGCTGCCCCTGAGCAGGAGCTCATCTTGGCTGGTGACACTCAATGGCTCCGGTTGCCCTGGGCACGGATCGAACGTTGTCTGCCATGGACTTTTTATATGCACATGCTTGAATGGGCGACATTATTCAGATTTCCATGGTGTATTTCCATCGGGCTGTGTTTTATATAACTCTAAGCTTGAATAATGCATGGCTGAACATGTGGGACCATTTCATAAACTTGGTTATTTTCTCTAATCAGTATCTAATTGTGATCCATTTTTCTCCCTGTCCATGGCTACCACATAAATCTTCTTTACCAATCCATGACCGCTCTTTTTCAACAATCTTCCCAAAACTCACTTCATCCAAGAAACATTCTGAGTTGTAGGAGCTTTAATTGAAACTGGAAAAGACTGACCCCCTCATTTTATGAGTGAGAAAACTAAGCTCCACAGAGAGGTGTAAGATCTCTGAATCACACAGAGTGTAAGATCGAGGTCCTGAGTCCAGAAATCATGCTCTGTCTGTTGATGAGGCTCCTGCTTAAAATTATTGGACCCTCCTGACTCTCCCCATTCATTAGCTAATATCACCTTAGTGTGTGTATCCTGAGTTTCAGCTCCGTTTTTATAACAACAGGCCCTTTTGTCCATTGGCATGGTGTCTGCCCACACCCTAGAAATACTGTGAATTCTCTCCTGTGTCCCTGGACCTTCTCTTTGTTTCTTGTTCCTCCTCCCTAGTCCCCAGTGCAGGAAGAGCAGGTTTGCTTTATAAAGTTGCAATTGTGGGAATGTTGTTCAGAGGGAAGGAAATGGGGATCAGAGGGGCAAGACTTAACCTTGATTATAACCCACAAGGAAAAAGGATACTGCTGATTTCCAGAGGGCAGGGCTTGGCAATCAAGGGAAACTTGGTCTGCTTTTGATTAACTGGCCCATGTCAAGGGAGGAAAGGGGTGATGCTGAAGCAACTGTTCTGGTCTGGTCTTTGCATCATGCAGGGTCTCATCACTCCTCTTAATTTGGTACAGGTATACCTGATTCTTCCACCCAACAGGGCTGCTCAGAGAAATGGAAGGAGACCACAAGTTGAGAAGGGACAGAATCTTGCCCAGATTCATGTTTCTATTTAGTTTCCCACTTCCGGTGTCACTGGGAAGGAAACACCAATTAGACAGGTAGCTAAAAGCTTCTAGCCTGGAAAGTTCCAGGTATAAAGCAGCTAGGTGATATTATAATGGACGGAGCAGTGGACTTGGAGTAAGGAAAACCTTACTCCAAATATGGCTTCAGATACTTGGCAGCTACATGACATCCAGCAAGTTACTCATCCTTCTCTGCCTCAGTTTCCTTATCTGAAATGGGGCTGATATTAGCACCTACTTCCCAAGGTTGTCATGAGGATAAAATGAAAATTAAGGTGCTACATAAATGCTAGCTAGCATTTGTAAACAAAATCTTTCAAAGAAGGGGAAAGCCTAGGACTGACAGAGAGCAAGATGGGTTGGGTTCCAATCCAAAGTTATCCCAACAAAAATTATGCCCACAGGGGTTTCAGCCTCACACACTTGCCAAATATGACTTCTCGATCCTTCCTCTTTAATTAGCACCCCTGGGTGCCATAACCCATAATTGTGGAATGAATAGACTATCAGTGATCTAGATTAGATTGAATACCTGCAAGCCCTAAGACCCAAATGGTCTTGATGGCTCTATCACCCTCTTGTTTCTTGGCTCCCAGGAGATGATGCCATGAAGCCCAGGAATTGTCCCCATTATGGACACAGTGGGTAACCCATGTAGTCTCCAACTTTAAAGCTCTGTTCACATTTTGAAGACACATCATCTACTTTTTGGTTTGGAGTGCTCCTTTATAGCCAACAGAAATGGTCTTTGGAAACTGGAAAAGAACAACAGTCTTTTCGACAGGGTGGATGTTGTCTCCCGGGGCATTATCGGCCACTCAGAGGAAGGTAAAAAAAAAAAAAGTAGTGGAATGCCCGGATTTCAGAGCTGGACGGAACTTCAGTGACCATCTACATCTGAAAGGAAGCTCCACTCTAATGTAGTCCACAAGTGACCCTCCAGCCTTTGTTAGGGACTTCGAGGGAAGGGGAGACCACAGTCTCCTGAAGCAGCTGGTTCCCTTTGGAACCAGCTTTGATGGGGAGGTGACATCCACCCTCACTTAGACCCTGCCACTAGTGCTGCCTTCTGGGAGCAAGAAGAACCAATCCAATCCCTTTTCCATACAACAACTCTCTAAGAACTTGAAGACAGATTTCGTGTCACTATGATCTAAATGGCTCGGATCACATCTCATGAAGTCAAGGTTCTTCCCCCTCTCCATTGCCCTACATGAGACTTATATCCCAAAGAAACCATGAACATAGCTTTCCTCTTTCATGTGACTCAGTCTGAAAATATAAAAGAAAAAGCAGGTGGCCTGATCTAGATCCAAATCCCACTCATAAATACAGCTGCGATCTGCCCATTAAAGATAGACTGAGGCAGAAGCTTCTTCGTTTCTGGGGTCATCATTCAGTTGAAACTCCCTTGTTTTTTCACCTTGGGAAACTTGCTTCAGGTTTTATGAAGTCAGGAGGCCGGATGGCTTCCTTTGCACACACTGATTTGTTCTTGCCTAATAGAAGGAAGTTCATTTCTTACCCTTTTCCTGCATTTGAAAAGTAGTTTCCTCCCAATAAGAAGCCAAGTCATTTGAGATTCACGACCAAACTTCTCATGGATGTTTAATCGTCCTCGGATAAGCAAGAGCTGCTGCTTATTGGGTAACTTGGAGTCATAATCTTCAGCACACCTTAGGGTTCCCTAGAGTCATCTAGCACTAACTGGGCTCTAGATTCTATGGTTCATAAGCTCTAAAGTTCCCCCAGACCCACCACAAACAATGGCCTAGCTATGAAGAAAGAATATACTTAAAATGAAGTGCCAGGTTATTGAGCAGCACTCTTTGGCAGAGATCCAGCACCAGAGCTGTCGAAGGAGCATAGCTTAGCTGGCACCCTGAGCTAGGGGAACAGGAGCATAAAATAGATCTAGGAGTCCTTTCTGTCTGCACCTGGTCAGTTGCTACAACAGACTGGCCAGAAGGATAATAGGGCAGTGTCCACATCAGGAGCCTTTGGTTTCTTATGATGAGGGACAGAGAATCATGAAAACCCCAGATCAGACCTTGCCGGTTGCACAGAATCCTGAAAATCCCAGTACTTTGGGGAGCACTACTTCTCAGGAGCCCAAATCTCAAGATGCCTCCTCAGTCTCCTGGGATACTTCTCCACAATTCCTTTCCACTCTCTCTCCTCTCTGAGACAGTGCCCAATCTCTCACTGAGCACCCTGTAGGTTACCATCCTACCTGTGGCTCAGTGGGCAGAGTGCTGGGCTTGGAATCCAAAAGACTCATCTTCCTGAATTCACATCTGGCCTCAGACATTTACCAGTTGTGTGACCCTAAGCAAGTCACTTCACCTAGTTTGCCTCAGTTTCCTCATTTGTAAGATCAGCTGGAGAAGGAAACAAAAAGCTGCTCTGCCAAAAAACCCCAAATGGAGTCACAAAGAGTTAGCCACAACTGAAATGACTGAATATAATTCCCATCTATCATCTAGCAAGGGGAGTACCCTTGGGAACTATAGTGTACACAGGCTTGTGAGGGATCGAGTCCTTACAAATGGACCAAACCATCTAAAACTCGGACTCAATAAAAGGAGGGCATCTGCAGGAAAATACAACATATCTTCCCCGATGGCTCTTTTGTCCTGGCAGCCTTGCAGAGACATCACCCTTTTAAGCTGCTGACAGACTTTGAAGCCTTTAAATTTATGGGTATGAAGAAAAGGGATAAAGAAAACAGGAAAGAGATTTTGCTAAGCTACGTAAACCTCCATAATGTAATTGGTTTTGTTTCCTTACCAGCCTTCTGCCTGGCATCAGTGCCACTGGGCATGAGCTAAGAGAAGATTTGTTTATAAGACTATGGAACCTAAGACAGATTTATTAATTTACTGAACCCTAACCCCAACCAGTCACTCTGGTTAATCATTGTCGAATTATCCTTGACTCTCTCCTCTTTCTCACCATTCAATGTCTAATCAGTTGCCAGGGCATTTCCATTTTACCTCTCTGTCATCTGGCCCATCTGGCCCCTTTTCTCTCGTCACATGACCAATGCCCTAGCCCAGGTGCTGATCACTCTTTGCCCAGACTCTTATCAGGGTTTCCTAAATAATCACCCTGGCACGTCTTCATTCCACCCTGCATACAACCACCAAGGTGATATTCGTAGAAAACATATCTGACCAGGTCACTCTTACACTCAAAAATCATCAATGGCTCACTTTTTCTCCAGGAAGGAAACAATTCTTCATGCTAATATTGAAAGCTTTCTCCTGTCCCAGCCAGGCTCCCTCCCTCTGTTGCCCCTCTCTGTGCCAGGCACATCAGCTTACAAGCTTGTCCTTATACAGAACATTTTCTCTTCCACTTTTTTGCTTTGGCCCAGATTATCCTCATTCTCTGGAAATCCCTCTCTCCTGACTGCTGCCTTTTAAAACTCCCAGACACCTTTCAAGCATGGCTGCTTTGCTGCTTCCACCACAGACTTTTCCTGCTTACCCCAATTTACTAGCTTTCTCTGCGTTCTGGAATTACTTTGCATTATTTAATATGCATTTTGTAATTACTTTCCTATGTACAGCCTGTAACCCCCTTCCTCCAGTATAATGGGAGCTTCATGGAGTCAGGAATGGCTGTGATTTTGTCTTGCCAGCATCTCGCCCTTCATACATACTTAATAAATGTGTGGTGAATTCAGTTGGTAAAAATATAAGTAATTAGCAGCTAATTAATTAGTTTTAAAGAACATGGAATCTCAGCACTTGAAAGACCCACTGAACCCACCAAGACTAGCCAACAGCAGAATCCGAATTTCCCTCTACAATATCCCCCCCCAAAGAAAGACCATCTGGATCTTATTGAAAGCCTTCTGGAAATGGGAAATCCTCCTTTTCCCGAGGGATCCCCTAACACTCCGGGATGACCGTTCTTGTTCAGGGGGCATCCCATTACAAAATTTAAACTTGTCTCTGGAAATTCCCCCCTGGTGAGCGCGGTTCTGCCTTCTGGGACCAAGCAGGACAAGTCTGAACCATATTCAGATGACTGAAGGCAGCTCCCCGCTCCTACTTCTCTTTGCCCAGCTAAATGGACCCTTCTTCCATCCCACACCTGACTCAGACTAAAAGCCCTATCCCATCTCTTTGGGAGAGCCTTCAGATTTCCACTATTTTTCATGAAATGCAGAAGTGGCAAGCCTGCCAGGAGAGCATCCAATTGCCAATATAATGTCTACTTGTGTCAGCTATTTTCTGGGCTTGGATCAATGCGCACGCCGAGTTCATCGAAGCCGGTGGCGAGTGTCCAACTCGGATTATTGATGGCACTCGGTGCCTCTTTGCTAACACACTTTGTTGAGAGGGAAAGTTGTCTCAAAGCCCCTATCAGATCTCCATGACAACTCAAGTTGTTCCCTAAGTGGGCTTCCATACACATGTGAAGAAGGAAGATGTGACATGAATACAATCAGTGGGATAGCTTCCAGTGTGGAACTACTGGGAGCAGAGGGGCCCTGCGCGCTCTTTTCCGCTGGAAGCCAGGGAGTATTTTCTGTGATTAGCAGAACTATCAGTTGGGTCATAATGGCCAGTGACTCACAGATGGTCTCGTCATTCTTTGTGAATCAGGAGACAAAAATCGCCAGTTTTCCTGAGCACCAGTGGCTATTCCCAGGTAATTACAGACTACGGGATTTCCTTTTTGTTATAAACTCCGTCCTCCTTCTTTCTTTTTCCTCTCCAGCCATCACTTGTCGCAAGCAAGATGGAGGGCAGGCTGATGTCAGTGAGTGCCTTCGGTACGCGGGCCCCTTGCCAGCGCTAACCCAAGCCTGCCAGATCCCCTGCCTCGATGACTGTCAGTTCACCAACTGGTCCAAGTTCTCCTCATGCAATGGAGATTGTGGTGCAGTTAGGACCAGGAAGCGTTCAATTGTTGGTAAGAATTGCCAGGGAGCTCAATTCACCTTCACTGAGGCTGGAAAGCTCAGGGGAGACGGAGAAAGCCAGATGCAGAGTCCTTGCTGAGCCCCTGAGGGGTGGCTGAGGCTATGGGACTGTCCTGAGCCTCTCTCTTAGGGAAGTCACCAGCCCTGAAAAGGGCCACCATCTGAGTTGTCTGGGAGGGGTGCAGGTTGATTGGATTTCTTACATGATGCCTGATTAGGTGATGTTTTTTTAGCTAATCTGAATCTACTCAGAGGATGGGAAATCCTCCCTGAGCTAGAATCAGAGCCTTCCAAAGCCCTCACTCGCTGTGGTGACCGCTGACAATGGAGACCCCCGCATGGTGCCCTCTGCCCTGATTGGGCTTTTATGGATAGAAGGACCAGAAGGCAGCTTTTCCTGAGCTTCTCTTTCTGAAGGTGGGGAGGGGATAGGCTGCCATGCCCACAAGAGTGCATTTACGTGCCATTATGATCCAGGCTCTGAGGTCTGGGATTTCCTACTTCCTTTTGGATTCCGCAGTGGATCTTGTAACACTAGAGCAAGGACACGGGTCTCCTCTGGAGCCCATACTCCTTGCCCACAACTGTTCCTGCCTCCATCTTTGCTTTGCCTTCTCTTCACAGGCCAGGAAACTAGATTTGGGTTCTGATCATGAGGTTTTATTTAAATTTAAATTTAAAAGAAGCCACCAGACTGATTGTGGTGACCCAGCCTGGAGCCGCCCCAGCGATGGAGACCAAGCGCCAGGGACACCTTGCCAGGAGGTTGGGGGGGAGGGCACATAACAGTGCCTTTGATTTATTGGCAATCCCAAAAATAAGCCAGTATTCTAGGATTCGAGACCTAGGACTGGAAGGGCCCCACAAGTCCCACCCCCTGATTTAGAGATGAAGAATCTGGTACCCGCAGAAGGAGATGTTGTTCCAAAGGTCACAGACACAGTAATGGCAGATGCAGGATTGGAACCCAGACCTCCAGCTTGAGATCCAGCAGCTTCACCAAAGCCCCACATTGCCTTATTGGGGGACTCCTCCCCAGCCTCCCCCACCTTCCACATCTCACAGCTAAGCTAGATCTTAGGAGGCTGCATTATTCTGCACTTCTGTGGAGCTGACCCTCCGGTTCCAGAGTGAAATACGTTTTATTTTGTCTGCTTTGAGGGAAAATAGGCGGAATCCCTGTTGCAGCCTCCAGCATCTCTCCTCTCTTCTTAAATCAGTCTGCCTTGAACGTAAGACCACGCGCTGGCCAAAGTTGGGGCCCGGTGAGAAAACACAGGCAGCTAATTAGTGTCAGGAAGGGAGGGGGCCACAGGGAAGCAGGAAATGCCAGCCCCAACAGCCTGGACACAAGAGTAGATGCACTCTGGTGCACAGGGCAGCCCGTCCCCCTCCTCACCTCCAGGAAGAGAAGCTCAGGAAAAGATGCCTTCTGGTCCTTCCACTGGTGGAAGTCCACTGCGGGCCAGGGCACCCTGCAGGGCTCTCCATCAGCGGGGCTGGCGGTCCCTTGTCCTCTGGACAGTGAGGGCTTTGCCAGCTGGAAAGGAGCGGCCAGAGGCACATGGGCAAAAGCTGGCCGCAGGGCCCGGGGACGGGAGGAGCCGCCCTTTGCCAGCCGTGGCCCGGAAGGCGCGGAGCAGACCTTGAGAAAGGAGCCGGCCTCCGGCAGCAGCCACTGGCACCTACTGCTCGGGCAGGCCCCACAGGGGACAGACTTCAGCTGACCGGCTTGTAACTTCTCTTCTCAGGAAAAAGTAAGAAGAAAGACAAGTGCCGAAACTCCCAGCTCTACCCTCTGATCGACACCCACTTCTGCCCTTGCGACAAGTACAACGCCCAGGCAGTGGGCAACTGGTCGGACTGCATCCTACCCGAAGGCAAAGTGGAGGTGGTCCTGGGAATGAAGGTCCAAGGAGACATCAAGGAGTGTGGCCAGGGCTACCGCTACCAGGCCATGGCGTGCTATGACCAGAATGGCCGGCTCGTGGAAACGTCCCGCTGCAACAGCCACGGTAATTCAGCTGCTAGTGGGCTCTGGGTCAGCCTTTAAGGGGAAAACCCAGACTTCTGAGGTTTCACTGATGTTGGGAACACCCTGTGTGAAAGCTCCCTCCCCCTGAGCTTCGCCGGCTCTTCCTCCAGAGCCTCAGAGAGCTGCCCAAGGCTGACTGTTCCAGGGAGTGATGGAGCAGAAACGTACCAGAGGCAGGCTGTCTGTGGGCCAGCCCTCAACGGGCGTCCCTCCGTGTGTCACCACGAGTGGCTAGAATGCTAGGGAAGATGCTGCTCACTGCAGGGAAAGTGCCATGTATGAGGGACCCGGGCCAGCTTCTCTGCAAGCCGAGAGCTCGGGGACGAAATGGGGTCCGGGGCTCTTTCTCCCTTCCTAAGTGGGGTGCTTGTCCGGGGCTTGGCCCTCAGGATGCCCAGGGGGATGGGAAAGATGTGGCCCCCCAGATGAGTGGGAGACAACCCCCCAAATGCTCCCTCCTTCCCCTTGCCTGATGCTCTGCCCCAATAAGGTAGGAAGACTTCTATCGCCCCATCATAGGTGGACGTTATAATCCCATCATCCCCTGGGGGTGCACCTGGCTTAGGCAAGTGCTTGCCACTCTTAGCCACAAGGAAGCTTCTAGCCAGTGAGAGCTGCCCGGTGCCTCACGGACTGCCCCGGGGAGGTGGCTGACCCCGCTCTCACTGGAGGCCTCCTAGCAGAGGCCGGATGGCCATTTGTCAGGCACGCTGTGGTGGAGGGTCGGAAGCAGGGAACCCTTGAAAGCCAATCCTAACTCGGGGATCCTGGATTCTGGAAGTTGGGGATCCAGGGGAGTCCCAGCTCTGCTGCTTGTGACAGACATTTGCAGTGCTCCTGGGATTTAGAATCTTCGTCAGGAGATAAGCGTCAGTCCCAGAGCTCGAGGCGGTCACGGAGACAATAAGGGTTCTGGAATCGAATTCAGGGGGCCTCCCTTCTTGGAACTACTTTCACAGTCACAGAATTGGAGCCTTACAAAGGACGTCCGGTTTCCAGCCCGTAATGAAATGAGAAAAGTCACCCAGCAGCTTGCAACCACTCCAACAACCCAGCAAAATAAAAGCGAAATAATATGTGTAAAGTGCTTTCCAAACCTTAAGCGCCACAGAAATGCTCAGTATTGGGGCGGTGATCCGGCTTCCTCTTGCAGACCCCCAGAAGGGGTGAGCTTAGCAGCTCTGGGGCAGCCCCATTCTAGGACGTTTTTCTGGGGCAGCAGTATGAATCCAAGCCCTCTTTCCCATGCATCCTTTCCAATGTGTGAAGGCACTTCCTTCACCTGTCTTCTCCAGGCATCCTTGGACTGGCCTGGAAAAGGAGGGAGGGATTGGGGGAACCCCCGGGGGCCTCCGAGATCTAAGGCCCATGATGTCATATACCATCTTAGCCTGTGAAAATTACTCTTTCTCCTGCTGGCATATTGGGGCACGGGAGAACGTCCCAAGAAAACCGGAAACTGAAGTTTTACAGCTAGAAAGGAAGATGTGGCAAGGACGGTTCTTCTTGGAGATGAAACGCTCCAGGTAGATGCTTCTGTAAAGGAAACACGAGCTCTCCAGAGCTTTGTGGGAGCCCCACCATTGGATGAAAGATGGGAGACAAAAGACTTAGAGCCTTCGCACTACTCAAGCCAAGGGGAATCTGGCTTCTCTCCAGCCTCATCCCCTGGGATTTGTCCCAGGGGGACCTGAAGGCCCATGGGGTGTCACACAGGAGACACTCTCAGGCTCTCCTCTGAACTTTAGGCCCATGCCTACATAGGGGCAAGGCCTTTTCAAAAGTGGGCTCGAGCCAGCGTCTTCATCACTTTTTCCTTTGAAATCATCTTTTAAAAAAAAATACATCCCAAGGCAGCCTGAACTCATCAGCATATCCTTGCAGGCTCTGGGAGACTCCAGGAGGGAAAACACAAGATAGTGCTTTATGCTCTGGTGGGGAAAAGAAGCCCCGAGTTTATTTACTGCTCTGCTCATTAAATCCAGTATTATTTAATGAGTTCCTTTCGGGACTCGCTCAGCTCCTTGGCGCAGGAATCACGACTCGGAATCCCGGGTGCCCGGCCAGGGGCAGCTCTGAGCACGCTCTGCCATGGGGTCATCGTGCCGGGAGAAGACATATGTCCTGTGCTGATGGGGGTCACCCTCCGTGGCCTCATTTATGGAGCCAGTTGTTACTACTAATTCCTCGGCTCCACTGAGCGGTCCAGGATAGTTTGTCTAAAGCCGCCTTAGCGTGAGGAGATTTCTCCATTAGCATTAATTACATGAGAGGCATTGATTGGCGCCGGTCTCCAGTGTCCCCTCCCTGACCACCAGGGTTATGGGGGAGATTAGGGAAGCATGTTTATCCATTAGAGAATGGTTTTAACTGCAGCTTCAGGAAGGGGAGCCGCAACCAGGGAAGGGCAGAGGGAGCTTTGCCTTAAGGCACCGAATTTAAAGGGTCCTTCTGCAGACTAGGAATGAGCAGGCTGCCCAGCTGCTTAGCAAGAACAAGAATGAGAGAGCCAGCAAGTGAGAGGGAGTGGGTCCTCTGCCTCCCCTTCCTCCCCAGCCAGGAGCCCTCCCCGACCCAAAGCACCTGGAACTGTTTCCTGAGGTCTCCCTTGCTCTACAACACATCCTCCCCCCCCATTCCTACTCCCCAGCTCTTCCTCCCAGCTCTAGCCTAACCAATGGGAGACTCCAAGAGTCTCCTGCTTCTGTCTTTGTGGGCACATGGATCCTGTTGGCACAGAGGGTGGCACTGGCCCCAGAGCCGCCTGTGACTCACAGGCTTTGTTCCTTGGTGGAGTTGTGGGGTGACCCAGGTTCTGACTGTTCTTGGTGCTTGGCACTATGTGATAAGATGTGCCAAAACATGGGCGGTCTCCTCTCCCTGGAGGCAAATTAACCCATCCTACAAACCATCCTCTTCAGCCAGAATTTCTCCCCAGGTATACAATTCAATCCCGCTGGATTGTGAGAGCTGGAAAAGAACTGAGAGTTTCCTAGTGGTCCTTAAAAGAAACTGGCTAAGGAGGCTTTCAGAGTAGAATTTTATGCAAATACAGCATAAAGGTCATTGCAGAGGTGGCGGATTGGGGGTGTGGAACAGTGTATACAATGCCAGACCTTTGCAGTATGTTGATTAGTTTTGCTTGTTTTAGAGCTGCTTTTCTTTTTGCTTTTGGTTTTCTTTTTATAAGGGACAACTCTCTGGGAGGGGTGAGAAATGTACATGATGTAAAATCAAAAGATAGTATTATTATTATTTTATTTTTAAACAACCCAGGTCAAGGAGGAGTATAGTTATTGCTCAACTTGTGAGCCAATTGTATTGCAAAAGTTCATTTCTGAGTCAGTTTCTTAGAACTGGAAAAGTATTCTTCTGTGGAAACAATGGCATAAATTGTGATTTCATTTCCAAGCAATTCAGCAGAAGTCCCTTAAACATGAAATGCAGCCAAAATACATGTCTGATTTTTTTTACGTAGAGGAAAAGAGCAATTAGGATACTTGCAATTAAATAAATAGAAAAAGAGCACAATTGAATAAGAAATGACTTATAATGGTTCTGAGTGCAGGGGCTAGGGAGGAAGAAAGCTTGACTAGAGGAAGACCAAGATCTGTCAAATTTCCAGAGAGGAATTCTAGACACTTTCAAGGACTTCCACAACAAGGGTCCCAGGTCATTTTTAGGTCCAGTTTCACTTCACACCATATATTGACTCCCTGGTATGATGCTTGTGCTGCAAGTAATAAATGGGTCTTCTTCACCTCTCGAGTGGAAGAGGGGGAGAAAAGGAAGGAGAGAGGCTTCCTGGGATCATTAGGGAAAAGGGTGAAGAAAGAAGGGGAGAGAGGACAAGGAAAATGGGAAGTGTTTGTGTAGCTGAAAAGGAGATTGCCTTTGGGGTCCAAGCTGGACTATAAATATTAGAAGAAGAGAAAGGAGGAAATGGCATTGGAAAAGGAAGAAGGAAAGAAGGAGGAAAGAAAGGAGATGAAGGGAATAGATAAAAGATTTTCCTATGTTGCCTTGCACTTTCTCAATTAGGTGAAAGGTTTTTTCAATGCAAAGGATGAATCCTTAAATTTTGTGTCAGACGTCTCTGGTCCATAATTAAATTGCTTTCCTCAAACCTTCACAGCATGATCCTAATGTTCAGCCCCACTTCATAGTCATAGGCTTCCTGAACAGTTCTAAATGGAAGAGACCATGAAATATGGTGCATTGGGTTTTTTCCCTTTAAGATGCCTTTAGCAGATAAAATAAGCATTGCAAGACCAGCATTGCCCATGCCTCTGGACTTAGCTTGTAAATAAATTAAAATTGATGAACAAATCAGGTCAATAACTTCACAAGCACATTAAATTTAAGTTTAATCAACAAGTCTAGGATCTATGCATATTCACTTAGTGATGCAGATCTCAAACCTTCCTCACCAAGCCATCCTGGATGACTTTCATCTATGTGGTCCCCAAAACTGACACAGAGAGATCCATCCTTTATGTCAGGAGCTTTCCTTGTAACCTAGTATACAAGCAGAGCACCCTAGTTCTCCATCAGCTATGCCTTTGGTTTTTCTATAACAGTCCATTGTCTTTTTCAATCATGTCACTGGGGAGAACATATTTCCCCTATCCTTAATTAATGAATTTGCCATTTCTCTCAACTCCTAGTGCAGACTATTCAATACTTGCAAAGGATTTGGGGGACCCTGCTGATAAAGCTTGGGTAGCTTTTCACTTCACATTTCTCTGTACCATAACACATCTAATTCTCACTCAACAAGATGCTGCACATAGGAGGTTTGGTTTTCTGTCATTCAGATGTGTTCTGGAGCCAGCCTGGCTCTACCTGGCTTGGGCTCTGCTCTTAATGAGGAAATGGTGTTAGAAGAGGAAACCCTTCCCAGACTTTATCACCCACACATGCCTGGAAACGGGCCAAAGAGAGAAACCCAGCAGTTTTTATTCATTTGAAATTGCTTTGTATCAAGCTCAAAATGAAGCCATGTTTATTCTTGAGCTGCCTGAGGCTCCAGACTATCTCCTGCTTGTGTTCTTGTGGACTGGAAAACTTGCGGGCTTTCCTGTGGACTGGAAAACTTGCGGGCTTTCCTGTGGACTGGAAAACTTGCGGGCTTTCCTGTGGAGGGCATTCATCACCAAGGAGTTGGGGAAGCTTCAGATTAGGAATGTAGTTTGATGCAAATGCATCTCAGAAATCCAAGGCTCTTGTTTTAGCAGCTTAGTTCCCATTCCTAAGGCCTGCCAGACCTTTTATCGACTGGCCAAAAAGGAGGAAGGGCTCTCTCCTTGGAATCAGTTTAAAATGAGCCCTTGTTCCAGAATCTGAGAGCTACAGGGGTCAGAATGAGGAAATGTGGCTCCTACTGTTGCCCATGCTAATGGCCCGACAGCCTCCGCTACAGCCTGTGTTCTCTAGAAGCTGGGTCTGACAGAAAGTAGGCATCGGTCCCTGGGAGACCACATGCCCTCTCCAGCAGGTAGATAATCTGGAGAAGAAGGGCCATAGGTGAGCAAATTTGTTGGTCCATCCCCAGAGTGGAAGGAGGTTGGAATAAGTCACTTTGTAGGCTTATGAGCAATTGGGTTTTCCATTTTTCTTAACATCCACGTTCTACAGCCGTGCAGTTTGCCATGTCCAGGGGGTCAATATATGTACAAATGAGGGTCTGTAATGGTAACTCCCCAGCTCATCCTCCTTGTTGGAGAGCTGAACCCCTTCCAAGGCATCTCAGCTTCTGCTAAGGTCTATGGGGCCACTTGTGGGCATGTGCTTGGCTCTGCTTTTTAGATGGGGAGACTGTGGCTGGGCGAGATCCAGGGTCTCACTCAGGGCTACGCAGCTAGGATGTGTCAAGGGCAGTCCTTAAACGGAGGTCTCCTGATTCCAAGGCTGCTGCTCTGTCTACGGCTGCTCTGCTTCTCATTTGAGTTGACCCAAACGGGTCAGAATGAACCTGTTTCCTTAGGCCTAGGGAAGTAGTTGGTGAATGTGGATTTTCTTGTGCAAATAAAGAAGTGCCCTGATGTAGTCAAACAAATCAGAAGAGCGCTCTCGGTGTTTTTCTGTAGTATTTTAAGGGATGTCACACTACTGAAGCCCTTCGCCAGGGCAGATAGCAGTGCACTCTGTGTGGGTTCTGTACCCCCTGCACAGGTGATCTGTATCATCCGGGAACCCCGGCTGAGCTTCTGAATGTTTGGTAGATCTTGGTTGTACCCTGCGGTCCCTCGTTCTCTCTGCATGGCTACCACATCTCCTGTTCCCATCCTCCTTTTATTTAATGACCTTTTATCCTGCTTCTCAGGAGCACGTCACGATCAGTCCCATGTGTTCGTATTCCTAGACATCGCTTGATTTCCCAGAGGACCTTGGGAGTCACATATAAGAAAAACAAGCCTCTCTTTCTAAGAAGTCCTCAGTATTTTCTCTTCCTTGATTAACCATCAAACTTTGAGTAACTATCTTCATTTATCCTCCCGGCGCACGGCTTGCCAAGTTTCTGGAGTTAAGGGGGCTGGATCTGAAAGACCCTTCTGCATGCATCTTAAGAGGAACAATGTGAGGGTGCAGTAGTTTGGGGTGAACCAAGGCAGGCGGGTGCAGCCAGAGTGTGCAGCTTCTGCTCAGCTGCTCAGGAGTCCCTGCCTTCTGCTTATTAAAAGCATTTACTGCAGCAGATTCGGGGCTCATAATGTTTCATTTCTAGGATTAATGCAGATGTTTTAGATAAAGTGACCCATAATCCTCCCCGTGCTGCCATGGGTCAAACAGCCTGGCGGAGCCTGCCTGCCTTAAATGAATGCTTTAATCTTCCCTCTCGGCTGCACGGCTCTATCACTGGACCAGGGGCTGGAAGTTGCTTAATTCACACATTCATAATTCACGTGAATGAGGCACTGGACAGTTCTCAAAGGCACGATGTCCTCTGAGAGCCTCCTCTACATGGATCTGATTCAGGGGATAGTCAAGGATCCTATTAAGGTAAAAGCTGCTGCGGAGAGAGGGGGGAGACCAAGAGCAGCAGCTCCGAGGGGGGCCTGCGGTTTCCTAACGTGTCAGGCTCCGGCCTGCAGGACCCCGTGGTGCTTGTCAGCAGCCCCGTCAGGAAGCCGCCTCTCTTCTCTGATCCCAGCCCAGCTGACCCCCACCTTAAAAATACTCCCAGAGCTGGAAGGGACCTCGGAGGTCTGTGGTCCAAAACCTGTTTCAGCAGCAACAGCTTATATTGCTAATTGCTTTACAAATAGGATCTCATGTGATCCCCACAACACCCCTGGGAGCTCGATGCTATTATTATCATCCCCATTTTCTAGATGAGAAGGCTGAGGCAGGTGGCAGCTAAGTGACTTGCCGAGGGTCACACAGTCTGGAATTACCTGAGGCTGGATTTCAGTTCAGGTCTTCCTGATGCTAAGTCCAGTGCTCTGTCTACTCTGCCACCAGGTGACATGTCACAGATGAGGAAACTGACCCTGGGGGAAATTATATGGCTTGCCCAAGGTCTCACACAGTAACCATCAGAGGTGAGTTTTGAACCCAGGTCCTCTGGCCCCAGGACCAGTTCCCCTTCCACTGTGCCCCACTGTCCTCTGCTTTGAAGAGGAAAGACAAAGACCTGGAGCTCTAAGTGAGGTGCAACAAATCAATGGCCTTCTGGGATACCCAATAAACGAGAGCCAGGAGCCGAAACGTGACCCATAGAAAAGGCGAGTGAGGGTCTCCACCAGAGCCTCTTCCCCCTCCCCTTCCACTTTGATGCTCCTTTTGTGCCTGCTTCTATTTTAACCTGTAGAGTTAGTTGGCTTCCCAAGTCTCCTGTGAGACAGCCAGGCTGGCCCTCCTGAGCAGCAGGGCTGGATTCCCGTGTGTCCAAGCTCTGGAGTGTTACCGTCGTGTAGCATGTGAAAGGGAAAAGGAAACAAAAGAAAAGAAAGGGAAGGAAGGAAGGCAAAGGAAAAGAAGAAAGGAGCGAGAACAGGGATGAAGGGAAGTGACCTGACCGTCAGGTTCACTGCTCAGCATCCCACGGATTTCTGAGTCCATTCCGTGGCTGGCCGTGGGTAGAAGGCAGAAAGGACAGAGAACTCCCAACAAAGGAGGAGAGGATGGGAAGTCTTTCCTTCTCCGACCCCAGTCCTTGAAGTAACATAGAGGGCATCTGGCGGGGGACCGAATGATCATGCCCTTGGGCGCCACCCTATCTGGGTCTAGGAGGAATGCCATCTGCAGGAGCCCATGGCATTAGAGTGGAAGAGACTTAGAGATGGCTGAGTGCAAACTGCATTTCAAAAATGGGAAACTAAGGCATGATCGGTGAAGTGATCTCAGTCACTTGTGTGTGACCCAGGTGATAAGTGTCCAAGGCAAGGTTTGGCTCGGTTCTTCTGACTCTGCCCAGTGCCGGGCTCACTGAGCTGTGCTGCCCTGGGCTATAATGCCCGCTAACATTTCTGCAGCACTCTCAAAACCACCGTCCTCACGGCAGCCTCAGGATACAAATAGTACCCCCATTTTACAGAGGAGGAAACTGAGACTCAGGTGGGCCGACCTCAGTCCATCCCGCTAGTGTCAGAGCCGGCCCTCTGGGCCTGCCTCCTGCTCCCTTGGAGTCCTGCAGAACTCTTTGAACAAGGACATCAGAGAGAGCTAGCTACAAGCGTCCTTTGATCGCCTTATACCTTCCCAGAGAGGACTGCACAGCACAAATGACCAGCGGGTCTCTCCGGGATAGCGGCTGGACTGAGGCCCTCTCTGCTTCTCTCTGCCGGGGAGCATCCTCCCCTTCTGCTGGGGACCACAGCCAAATATAACAATCCAAAGTCATTTCCCTTCCACCTCTCAGAAAGAAGCGCGCGGTTGAGCTGCGAGTGACTCCTTCAGCGGAGAGCAAATCTGACACTTTCTCCTCAGTTTGGCTTTCTTCACCCTTCCCAACCTGGCTCTGGCACACCTCCCAAGCTGGTCACACTCACTCCTTCTGGGCTATAATCAAAAGGACTTCTTGCTCTTGCCCACACCCAATATTCTGTCTTCTGCCTCCTTGTACAAACTGCCCCCATCCACCTCCATCTCCATCTCCATCATCCTCCTCTCCAGAATCTCCAGCTCACTTCAAGGCTCAGCTCAAGGGCAAGCTCCCTTCCCGTGAAGATTCCCCTTCCCCTACTCATGAGTGCTCTCCCACCACCAATTTTACTGTTTCTGTCTATCTTTCACTTGCTTAAAAGTCTTTGGGCAATTTCCCACCTCCTCCCTAGTAGAATGGAAGCTTCCTGAGGGCAGGAACTATGGCATAGTCCATAGGATTCCCCAGTTCCCAGAGCACAATGAATGTCCAGTTGGATTGCTTTGATTAGTGTCGAGTGCCAGCTCATCGACTCGAGGGAAAACAAGTTAAAAAGAAACAAGCTAAGAGAAAAGCAGCCCTTCCTCATGAGCCTCACGAACATCTCCCATCCTCCTCGGGACTCAAGAAGCTTAATTTCCCCAGGAAATAGGAAGCACCGGAGCTTGATTGTCCCGTTACTCATATCGACCTTCAAAGGAGCATTTATCTCTAGCAGAAAATGTCCTGTGCCCAGGGGGGGTCTGTTCTTGTCCCTTAAAACTGGGAAGAAAAATGTCTTCCCCAGCCCAGGGTGTCCTGTGAGAGCCCTAAGGGGCTGGAAACCAGGAGGCCTGGGGTCCCAGAGAACGGCATAAAGCAAATTATTTATCCAAGGTCACACAAGCAGGAAGTGTCAGAAGAAAGAGGAAACCTTTTGTCTTTGAATTCGATGTCCTTTGCATCCAGCTGCCAATCCTGACCATTCCTTCCCTGGCTCTTAGTTTCCTTCCCTATCGAAGTGGAATAAAAACATCTGCCCTCCGCCGCTCCCAGGTTTGCTGGGGATGGGACAACAGGATGCTGAGATGTCACGGCCACTCGGTGTATAACAGGGACTTGAGCTTGAATTTGCATTTTGCTAATTGCTGCTGACACAAAGCTAGCTTGCAAGCTGGACGGGACAGTCAGCATGAGGGGCCAGAGCATGTGGCTGAATCTGAGAGAAAATCCAAGTCTGAGCCTGGGACCAAAAATCAGCTTCACGAGTCCCAGATGAGATGGCAAGGCCAGATAGCAATGGCCGTGAAAAAGATCTGGGGGTTTCAGTGAACTACAAGCTCAAAGATTTATTAGTATGATGCGGTGGCTAAAAGAAAGAAGGGGAAAAAAGCTAATGGGATCTTGAGCTTAATTAAAGGGGCAGGAAACAGGAAAAGAACGGTCCATCCCATGGTGCTCTGCTCTGCTCTCACTGGATCTCATCTAGGAGATTCTTGCTCAGAACTGACCACCGCTGGCTAAGGGCATTGGTAGATGCAGAGTGCCTGGCCGATGATGACCAAGACAATGAAGGTCCTTGGGTCACGGTCATGTGAGGAGAGACTGAAGGGACTGAGGCAGTTGCCCCAAAGAAAAGGAAACTAGGGGGAACTGGATAGCTCTGTTCCAATATTTGAAGAGCTGGCATTGGAGAAAGACTTAGACTTTCTCTAGGAAGCCACAGTGGGCCAAACCAAGACCAGCAGGTGCCAGAAGGGGCTGGCTGGCAGGAAAAGCTCCCCATCCACAGTAGTATCAGCTGTCTCCAGACATGGTGGGCTTCTTGTCTCCAAGCACCCACACAGCCGATGTCAGAGTGGAGCCTGAGTCTGTGGATGGGTTGGAGTCCCCAACCAATGAAGTACCTTTGAACTCTGAAACTTCAATTCTCGGACATTCCCCTTTGACCCTGGGCAGGTCATTTTATTTCTCTGAGCTCTGGCTCCCTCATCTATCCCATCAGAGTAGTGTTTGAATTCTCTCTCCGTCGGGGAAGACCTGAATTCAAATCTTACTTCTGGTCTTTAGGAGCTGTGTGATGCTGGATAAGCTGATTCATTCCCTCAGTTTCCTCATCAGGGAACTATGAATAGTGGTACCCGAAGCAGCGCTATCAGGGAATTATCGTGAGGCTGAGAGGAGGGAAGGCACATTCAGGGCTTTGTTCGCCTTCCAGCATTATGTAAATGGCAGCAATTACCGTCACTCTCCTGTGACTGAGACTCGTGCACATGCTTGCACAGGTTACCAGCATTAGAAACATGGAAGACAGGCCCGCCATTAATTGGCTTCCCAGGTCCTTTGAGTCTTGGCTGTCTGGGGAGAGGCCCCGGGAGGTGCCGGGCCCGCTGGGTCTGTGGCTGGTGACTGGCACCGGCAGGTGTCTTCTCTGGAAGGAGCCCACCCTGGACTTGGTGACACGCCCTGATGGGATTTCATAGTAAACTAGGTCTAAAACGTATCATCCCAACAGCTTGGCAGAAACAGGCTGTCGTCAAGGCGATGGGAGCTGTCAGCAAGCAAGAGATGCTGGAACTGGGGAGCCCGCATCCTCCGCAGACAGCATTTCCGATGCTCAGCTGGTAGTTGGACACTGTCTCTGCACGTCCGGGTCATTGTCTGTCTGCACACTTTGATTTGAGCCCTAACCATGAAGAAATCTCCTGCCAAGACAGTCATGGAGCCTTTCAGTGAAAGAGGCCCATGGGTGCTGGTCAGAACCTGTCCAACTGGATAGATAAGGGGTTTTTTGTTTCTTTTCTCTCCACTTAGGTTACATTGAGGAAGCCTGCATCATCCCCTGCCCCTCCGACTGCAAACTCAGTGAATGGTCCAACTGGTCTCGTTGCAGTAAGTCCTGTGGCAGTGGAGTCAAGGTTCGCTCTAAATGGCTTCGAGAGAAGCCATACAACGGTGGACGCCCCTGCCCTAAGCTGGACCATGTTAACCAGGTATGGCCTAGCTGGGTGCTCTCAGTGTCTGCTCAGAATCCACCTGGGTCTCCGGAACTAGCCCACCTTCCGTAGCGTTTACCTGCCATCAAATGGAACTGAGGAAATAGCGGCCGCTCACCTAAGCTGACCACCACACAGTCCTGGACACACTTGTCTGAGTGTTAGTGAATCAGTTATAAAGTGGTAAAGAGCCCACTAGAAATGTCACCGTGGTGACTGGAGGCACTTTTGATTACTGCCCAGGACAGGACAGTCTGAGCTTTCTACTGTCACTAATGTCACCATCTCATCTGAAAGACAGTTGTGCAGATGGGTCCTGGGGTATGGCCTCCTCAACCCCCAGAGATACCCTCAGTCTCTTATGGTCTCTTAGTGGAGTTAAATTAAGGGAAATGATGCATCCTGGGAAGGGAGAGTTCCAAAGGGACTAAGGGGAAGGGGAGCAGGACACCCGGAAGGGAGAGTTCCAAAGGGACTAAGGGGAAGGGGAGCAAGACACCCGGAAGGGAGAGTTCCAAAGGGACGAAGGGGAAGGGGAGCAGGACACCCGGAAGGGGGAGTTCCAAAGGGACTAAGGGGAAGGGGAACAGGACACCTGGAAGGGGGAGTTCCAAAGGGACTAAGGGGAAGGGGAGCAGGACACCAGAAAGGGGGAGTTCCAAAGGGACTAAGGGGAAGGGGAGCAGGGCACCCCCATATCCCACACGTCACATACTCTAACCCCGTCATTTTTGAGGTCACTAAAGCTACACTAGGCTCCATTTGGTTTGGGGATGCAGCTCTCCTGCCATCTGCTGGTAGCCAGCTTGGTTTCTTCCAGGGGACTAGCTCCTTTCTAAGAACTTCGAGGTGGTTAATAAAATCGAGGGAGACAGTCCCCACAAAGGGGAGCCATTTGATCACCAGTCCCAAGCAGGATGACCAAGAGGAACTATGGGACAATGAGAGGCTCTGGGTCCCTCATGGCTCCCTTACCGTTCTCAGCCATATCAGTGGATAGAAAAGGCTGGACTAGCTGACCTCCCGGGGTCCCAAAGCTGATCTCCGGGCTTGTAAGAGCACTGCTCCACTATCCAAGGCTAGTTTGCCCTGGAAAGTCACTTAGTCCATCTGTCCACCCTTGCTCAGAGCCCCGCGACCCCCTGACCCCTGGCCAGACAGATTTTAAAGGCCATAGTGATCCCAGATCATCAAGGACAATGACCGTTGTTAGAACACCCACTACTCTAGGCAGTCCCCCCCCCCCAAAGCACGGAAAGCTTCTGACGAGGCTCTCACAGACTCGATGGCAATGATCTGGGGCCCTTGGACGGAGGTCGCCTTCCCCCCTGCCTTGACATTTATAGTTGCTCCTGGCGCCTTTGTACCAAAATGCCGTGTTCCTCAGGAAACTGCGCCAAGCCCCACGTGGCTGGGGCCGGTCTGTGGGGGCTGGCTTCCCGCTCAGGCAGCCCCTTCTCATTTCCTCCGTCTGAGTCCCGTCCTGGGGGGGTCACTGCGGCTGCCCCCCCTCCATGAGCCTTCTCTCCTCGGTGATCCTCCTCAGGGGACCCAGGCTCCCTGGGGCATCCGATAGCCAGGAGGAACAAGCCCCGGGAGCTGTCCTTTAAAGCCCAGCCTCAAGGGATCATTGCTGACAGAGGAAAGTGCTCCCTACCTCGCCCCTCCCCGTCCCCAGCTGCTTAACGCACCTTGTAAGGCTGCCCCATAGAAAAGAGAGAGACTTGGGGGCCCCAGAGATCCAGGTTCTAATCGCACCTTCCCGCTTTCTGAATCAAGGGAAGAGGAGCAGGAACCCTAAAGGGTTCTCAGGGAGTCAGTTTTCTCATCTCTAAAATGGGAACACTATGACTAGCCCTGGCTCCGCGGGCTGTGATGAGGCTGAAATAATATCCTAGGCCCTTGTCCCAGGGAGATCCCAGGTCAGCGTTATGTTTGCCTGGAGCCCCTGGCTGGCCGCCCCACTGACATTGTGTCTCTGCTTTTTCTCCCTCCGCTGAACAACCTCGCCTCCGCAGGCTCAGGTAAGAGTCTCGGCAGCAGGGCCGGCTCCCTGGGGGTTTCCTTCCGCCACTATCCGAGTCTTTGCATGTTTGTCTCAGTGCTGTGCTCCCTCCTTTCTGTCTCAGTGCGGGGGAAGGGGGGAGGGGCTGGCGACGCTGCCGCGTGGGCACTCCATCCCTGATCTGCCGCTGTCCGGGCACTCCATCCCTGATCTGCCGCTGGAGACGCCGCCGCCCGGGCACTCCGACCCTGCTCTGCGCAGCCTGCCGCTACGGGCTAGGGGCACTCAGAGGAGGGGGGAGGGGAGGGGAGGGGCTGCCCCTGGTCTGGCCCACGGGGGGCGAAGGAAGCAGCATGGCCCACACGTGCCCCTCCCTCTCAAGCCCAGCACCCACAGCTGTCTTTGTCTTCCGTGTCTTCCTCGTTCTCATTGGGCCCCAGCCTTTAAAGTCTGGTCTAGAAGCGTAGGTGCGAGATCTCGGGATCCCGGCTCAAGGTTCCCGATGGGGAGGTTCCTGCTTGAGGGAGGGGCGCATCATGGGAATCATCACTTGGAGAAATAGCCAGCTTGTGATGGAGGAACAGCGGGCAGGGTGGGGCAGGGAAGGAGCTTGCCTCATTACGCTGAAGGATGGCAGGTGCTGTCAAGTCCTTGGAATTCAGCAACCTCTGAATTTGGCGCCCTGAGACAAGGCTCCGATTGCCCCACCCTGCTTACATCTCCACTGGGCCCTGGACCATTCGGTGGAGTCATAACCACGTTTTCCTCTTTACTTTAGATTTGGGCTTCATTTGTGCACAAAAATTAACTTTCTGAAAGCTTTTGCTTGCCATATGGACCAGTCCCTCCCCGCAAAGGACAAAAGCCTACATTTCCCATGCTGTATGAGCTGCCAAAGGAGGAATCCAACATCCCCCACCTTAGGGGCCATTCTGTTGCAGGGGATTCTGGGAGTGACCCTTCCGAGCCCTGCTCACTGTTCCCTTTAGTAAGCCTAGTGTTCATCAACCCCAAGAGGACAGCGATGGACGCCCAGTGCGGGCAGGCAGCAGCGGTCGCCTTGGACGCTGGGACAGGGCGCTGGTGCAGCCGGGACACTGAGGCAGGCAACGCCACCTTCCCCGTACCTGAGGGAAAGTAGGGGAGGAAGTTTGCCTCCCCCCACCTTGCCTTGCTTTTTGGTGGAGAGGGGAAAACTCCTTAGCCCTCATTCCCTCGTGGTCCAGCAGCTCTGCCGAGCCGAAGAGAGGACCCCCTTCGAAGCAGGAAGAAGCCGGAGTGCCAACCCTCGACGTCCTGCAGCCCCAGGGCTTCGACCTTAGCTTAGCGGCGGCCGTCACCTTCTCCCCAAAGGGAGGCTGTGGCTCAGACGTGGCAAAACTGGCCACAGAGGTGGAGAGCTCCAAGCGCGCCCAAGCTGGCCCCACAGAGCCGTCCCAACCGCCCCCTGGCCCAGCCCCATACTGGTCTCGTGGTGGGAGGGGGCAGGCTGTTCTCTCTCCTCTCGGTCTCCGTCTCGTGTGTTTCCCTGTGTGTGTCTCTTGCCCCCCCATTTTTATCTCCCCTTCTCTCTCCTTCCCACCTTGGCCACCTCCATCCCTTATTAGGGGCAATGATGGTTCCTCCTCCCCGGTGCTCTCTCGACTCCCATGTCAATCCCCCTGGGAAGCCTGCGGGGTCCCACTCACTGAGCTCCCCCTGTGTTCCAGGTGTACGAGGTTGTCCCCTGTCACAGTGACTGCAGCCAGTATATATGGGTCAGCGAGCCCTGGAGCGTCTGCAAGGTGACCGTGGTGAACATGAAGGAGAACTGTGGAGAGGGAGTGCAGACCCGCAAAGTGAGGTAACGGCCTCTCCCAGCATGCTCCAGGAGGGAGGCTCCCCACCGCTCCCTGGTTGCCCCGCCCTCCCTCCCTCTTGGGGTTTGGGGTCCAGGGACTTTGAGAGGGTCTTCCTGTGACTATAAGAGCAGGGGGGGGCTGGTGAGGGCCGTGATGGAGCAGACCAGGGGCATGGTCCCATGGGACGGCAGCGGCAGAGCCGGGAGGCTGGAGGTCATGGGCGAGGGGACCTGAATTCAAAACTCACCTCAAATGCTTATTACCTGTGTGACCCTAGGCACTTCACTTCACTCCTCTCTGCCTCAGTCTTCTCATCTGCAGAATGGGGCTAGGAATAGCACCCACCTCCCAGAGTAATTGTGAAGGTCGCATGAAATTGTATCTAAAAAGTGCTGCAAACTTTAAATACTGTATTAATGCAGCGAGTGCTTATGGTGATAATCACTGTGCGTGGGGTCCCAATTCCAGCTCTTCTCCCTTAGTGCTGTGTGACCATAATAAGTCAACTCACCTCTTGGGGACTCAGTTTCTTCATCTGTAAAATGGTAGTGAGCGTGAAGTCGCTGGTGCCTGAGGTCCCTTCGACCCCTGACTTCCTGGTCTTCTGCTCGTTAGCAACCCAGGACGGCATGCTGACCGGGCTGCCCCAGCATTGGCTGGCTTGCTGGGGACACTTTCCAGAGTGGCAGATGGCTCCAGGAGAGATATTGGGACATTTAACTTTAAATACTCAGATGTAAATGTGTGTGTGCACATGTGAGTCTGCCTTGCCTGGATTTGTTTGTGCCCCGTGGATTTTAAATGGACATTAGGTCACTTATCTCGACTGTGAAGTTCAAAGAGAAGAGCTCATCCTAGGGGCTATGGGGAGCCACTGAAGTTAATTGAGCAGGGGGTGATGTGGTCAGACACCACTCGAGAAAGATCACTTTGTCACCTGAGCAAAGGATGGCCTGAAGAGGTCGGAGGAGGCTTGAAATGGGAAGACCAACTGCTATTGCAGTAATGTGGGCAAACAGGGCACTGCTGTGTGCCCGACTGAGAAAGTGCCACGGAGAAATGTCAGTGGCGGTCGATAGGGGAAGAACAGTCGGCCAGCATTTCTCAGGTGCCTACTATGTTCCAAGCGCATTCATTGAGAGGGACTTTGGACATAATTGACCTGAAGAGCAGCCCATCCCAGTCTATCTCACTGTGCTGACTGGTAGCCTGTCCTAGGCTGGACCACTTTGCTGACTGGGGTAGCCTGTCCCAGGCTGGACCACTTTCTGACTGGTAGCCTGTCTCAGGCTGGACCACTTTCTAACTGGATAGGCTGGGACAGGCTGGACCACTTTCTGACTGGGTAGCCCGTCCCAGGCTGGACCACTTTGCTGACGGGCCACTTTTGTTTCTTCACCTGTGATTTTTGTCCTAGATGCATGCAGAACACAGCCGATGGCCCCTTTGAGCCAGTGGAGGACTACCTCTGTGACCCTGAAGAAATGCCCCTGGGTTCTCGCGAGTGCAAGTTACCATGCCCAGAGGACTGTGTCCCATCAGAGTGGGGCCCCTGGAGCAGGTGCTCACTGGTAAGAGGGTCCTGGCCCCTTCACCTTTGTAGCCCTTAAAGTGACTGCCCAAGACGGGGTAAAGACTGAGTCATTTGTGTGCAGGTTCAGGTAGAGTTTATGAATCTCACAGCTGAGGTCCCCAGCCAGATCCTGGAGGAAATTCTGTCTCCTCCTAGCACCAGCAGAGCCATTCATTCTCCTCCCACATCGCCCGCCCGCCTTCTCTCTCCCAAAGTAGGGCCCTAGTGTCTCTGCCACCTTCTTTTAAACAGCGGAGACCTGGCTGCGGGTACTTGTTTGGAAGTGTGCAAGAGAACAGGGAAACGGGGAGCAGGATGAGGGGGCACAAGGCTCTTACGCGGCTGCTGTCTCAGCCTCAGTCTGGTTCATTCCCCGTGGATGGCGGTCTCGTCTTCCCAACAGGTTGGTGTCTCTCAGTGAGAGCATCAGCGTTTCAATGGACAAGGAACCGAGCCAGAGTCCAGGACCCCCCTCCAGCTCTCTCTCCGTGGGCTGACTCAGTCTTTTTTGGTGTCTAGAAGCCCACCCGAGAACTTTCCATCACCCACCCGGGCAATTTCAGCAACCTCGGGGTCCCAGCAATGGGCTCATTTCCCTCAGAACTGGTTTGCATTATAGCAAGGGACACTCACACTCCGAGCCTTTCAAGGGGGCCCCATTCAGAACTGAAGGGGCAGCAATGTGAAGTTGATGGATGATGGAGAAGGGGATTAAATGGTATCATACGGAAAGTGGAAGGGAAGGTTTCCCATGGCGCATCCTCCTCGTTCAGCCATTTTTCATGTCCGACTCCTCATTGGGGTTTCCTTGGCAAAGATACTGGATGGTTTGCCATTCCCTTCTCCACTCATTTTACAGATGAGGAAATTGAGGCAAACAGTGACTTGGCCAGAGTACCACAGGTAGTAAGTATCTAAGGCTGAATTTGAATTTAGATCTTCCCAGGCACTTCCTAGCCTGCCCTAGAGCGTGTTTACCTCAGAAAATGAATCTATTTTGAATCCTCAGATTTTGCAATTGCTGAAGGAAGTAAGGGAAATAGTCTGAGTAATAGGAGAATCATGGGAGAATGAGAGAGAGCAGTAACTATGGCCCTTAATTTGTGAACAGACCAAATCCACATGGGACTTAAAGATGGACTCTATATTGAAATCTGGAAATGTGTGTGTGTGTGTGTGTGAGACAGAGAGACAGAGAGACAGAGACAAAGAGAGACAAGAGACAGAAAGACAGACAGACACACAGAGAGAGAAATAGATGGAGATTTGACTAAGAATCTCCCACCTCTAGGAAGTTCCAGAAGTGAACAAACTTCGGTAGGGCTCAGTGCTTCCCCTTCTGCTTCGTACCTATTTCTTCCACGAAGAAGCAAGTCCACTGGCTCCACCCTCTTTCCAGACTGATTCCCGTAACTCTCTTCATGTGCTCTAACTTCCAGCTACACTGAATTCAATTTTATTCATCAGCCGCTTTTAAGTTCCTGCTGTATACAGCCGCTGTTTTAAGAACTGGGAAGTGGAGTTACAGAAACAAAAACGAGCTCTCTAGGAAATGTAAATGAAGGTGAAATAATTAAATAAGGAGCAGTTTTAGAAAAGAGAAATAGCTGATCATGGACCATAACGGACCTCCCAAAGAGCCCACGATGGGCTCCCTGGAGGGTCATTTTCAACAGGATTGGTTCTTGGAGTAGATAATTGGGATATTAGTGATGCAATACAACCATCAGTGACAGGTGCTGATAGTGAAGCACCTAAGGACAAACTGTCATCATCATTCTAACATGTCACAGAGAAGTCTACTGGCCCATGTAATGACTTTTTCTGTGATCGAGGGCTGGTCTCCCAAATGCACTAGTGGGTTCTCATCCCTGAAAGCCTTCAAGCAAAGGCTGAATGACTCCTTACTGGGTAGGCTGGAAAGATCCTCTTCAGGTGTGGGTTGCACTAGATAGTGAATGAGGTCCCTTCCAGTACTGAGGTCCTAAAAATTGATGTTTGCACATGTTCTTGAGTTATTTCTGACTCACAAGCTCTCACCAGAGTGCTCTCCTCCCACCCCTTCATGATTATTCAATGATGTCAATCAACTAGATTTAATCAACTTTTAAGAAGCAGCATTTACTAAGATGACATAGTTGGTACAAGTCCCCTGCCCAAAGCTTCTGGACAGGTGGAGTTGAAAGCAAAGCATATTTAGGATCAGAGAATCCAGCTCACAGTTCCTGCATGATAGAAGTCTTGATCTCCTTCACAGAATTCTCCCTAGGTGTAGTATAGCTTCTTCTAGGCTTCTGAAAGAGCATGGAAGCTCCATATTCTCCAATTTATCCTCAGATCCCAATTTAGAAAATGGATCTGTCCTAAGGATGTGGCTGGGATGTAGTAGAAAGTTTAAATCCTCCAACTCTCCAAAGTTCACAAGTTATCCACATGTCAGGGAGGATGGGGTTAAGGTGGGAGTGCAGAGAGAAAAAGGAGCCGGCGTCACTCTCAACACCTGTCCTGTCCAACAAAAAGTTACTCTACAGGGACTGGATCACTCTTCTCTACCCTTTTGCTGTTGCTTATGTTCACTCATGTCCAGCTCTTCATGACCTCATTTGGGATTTTCTTGACAAAGATATCAGTGTTTTGCCATTTCTTTCTCCAGTTCATTTTCCAGGTGAGGAATCTGAGGTAAATAGGGTCAAACCATTAGTAACGGTCTGAGGCCAAATTTGAATTCAAGAGGTGGAGTCTTCCTGGCTCTAGATCTGAGGCTTTATGTACTGTGCTGCTATCTCACTGCCTCCTTCTCTAGCCAGCCAGATGTTTAAATGTTTGGGTTCCAAACTCACCTGCTCTTCAGTCAAAAACTCCAAGATGACAGCAGGGTTTCTCCAGCCATTACCAATAGAACTCCAGTGATATCAATTCTACTTTATCCAATGGGATCCACCCTTCCAAATTGATCAAAGTCTTTTCCACACCTGAAGTGTCTTCAATCAGTTGGTTGGTTGATTGATTCAATGAGAAGTTGAGAGCATTTTCACCCCTAGCTCATACCTTCAATTAATTGTTTAAACCAAAAAATCCAGGTTTTTGCTCATTACTGAAGTAGGGTGAATTTTCATATCATAATGAGTGATTTTCAGAATGAATTCAGTAAAGGCTGGATGGAGTCTGATGGGAAGGACCCAAGAGCAAAGGAGCCTCTGAATTCTTAGAGCTGGAAGACACCTCAGAAGTCATCTAAGGCAACACTTTCATTTTACAGATTAGGAAACTGAGGCTCAGAAAGGCAGAATGATGTGCTTGTTAGTTGTTAGGAGGAATTGGGATGAATACCCAGGGGTTCTAATACATTGAACAGTGCCTTTCCTGGTGCATCTCACTGAGACAGTCATGATGCTCAGACCTTCTCTTCTTCTTCTTCTCTCTAAGCCTTGCAATCAAAGCACATCCCGGGAAAGGTTGGCAGATCCACTCCGACAGGCAGATGAGGGGAAACCCTGCCCTGACACCATCGAGAAGGAGCCATGCGTCCTAAATAGGAACTGCTTCCACTATGACTACAATGTGACAGGTGAGAGGGTGGGAGTCCAGGATGAAATAAATGTCTGTGGATGCACTGCATCAGCCTGGAGGGGGCCTAGTCTTTTCCCTCTGCTTGGTTCTGGGAGAGCCAAGTATCCACAAGGGCTTGCTCAATGCAAGCAATGCTCTCCAGAAAAGGGTGTGGAGGGACTGGCACACTTCCTTTGCATTGCATGATACTCAGTTAGGTAAGGTAGATACGAGACTTTGAAAACCTCATTGCCTCTAACCCTGAATTTACCCTAAGTTTGATTCCTGAGGCGCTGTCTCCTCCTGGGGAAAGCTTAGAGAAGGAAGACTGGTCCCTGAGATCTCTAGGGCCCTCTCTTTCAAAGGGCCACAGAAGGTCGAAGCTTTCTAAGCTCATCCTAGAGTCAGCTCCTGGTGGCCATGCAACCTGCAAAGTCAGAAATCTGCCTGTTTCTGAGAGGAGTGAGAAGAAAGGGGACTTTGGGGAGCAAAGGTAAAGAACAGAAAGAGGAGATTCAGAAGTAATCACTCAATCCAATTCCACCTGGAGTTGCATCAGGAGAAATGGACTTGAGTCCTGGTTTCGTCACCATGACCTTGGGCACTAGTCCCTGAGTCTCGGTTTCTTCATCTGTGAAATGAAAGGGAGGGGGCAGCCTGCATGGTTCAGAAAGGCCTGGGGTCATGTCCCCCTCTAGCATATGCTGATGTTGGTAGTCTGTGAAGGTTCTTAGCCCAGAGCCTTCCCCCGGAAAACTCTCCAGGCCTGGGATGCAGGGAAAGTGTCCATCTACATTGGGAGAAATTCACCTAGGAGCGCTTTATCCTACTGAAGTTACAACTCTTGTCTAAATAAATTAATCAATCCATTATCCATGCTAACTACTTAATAACATGAGAGAGCTGAACTGGATGACTTCTAGGCTCCCTCCAGCTCAAAATCTATAATCCTCTGAATTCAATCTAACAAGTTTTCAAACAGACCTTCTTTTGTGCTATTCACTAAGTTTTCATTAAGACCATACTGTATGCTAGGTGCTAAGTTTTCATAAAGGCCATACTGTGTGCTAGGTGCTAAGTTTTTGTAAAGACCTTATTGTGTGCTAGACTCTAGGTTTTCATAAAGACATCACTATGTTCTGGGCACTGGGGACAGAGACAAAAACAAGACAGAACACAAAGTGCTTACATTCTGTTGGGGAACATGGTGGAGAGCACCATGGATACATGTGAATTAATATGAAATATGGCCAGAGAAAGTGGTCACGTCAGCTCTCTACCCTCTGCTTTAAAGGGTCTGGCTCATTTGTTTTGCTCTGGATTAGAGAACTGAGAGTGATGAATGAAAGTTCACAAAAAAGGTTCATTCACACAAGGTGGGAAGGCATGAGTGGGCTGCAATCTGCATTACATGAGGGAATAGCCACACTCCCGAGATCACCGGTGTGTTTGAAAGCAGGAAGTAAAGCTTCTAATCTTGAGGGCTGTACCAATATGGAATAGGGGTGCCTTGAGAGGGAGTGGACTCCCCTTCCCTAAAGGCTGTAGACAGAGACCGGAGAACCATTTGATACCACTGTAGAAGGGATTCTTGATGAGGAATGAGTTGGGATAATAGGCTTCCAACCCTTTCCAAATCAGAAATCCTATGATTCTGTGAATCCTTCATTTTCTATCTGATTTTTAAAAAGATGGACCTGTAATTTGATAGTCTGAGGAATTGTCTCTGTGGAAATGCCCTGAACTAATCCTGAGTTAAGATCCAGTTAAGGAGCTATGAAAGCTAATGCATCTCATAAATGTGGAAATACGTTTCAAAGAATTGGCCGTAGTTGGTCCATATTGCATTACTTGTTGTCTAGGGAAGGGAGAAAGAAAAACTTGAAACAGGAGGTTTTGCAAGGTGAATGTGGAAAACTCTCTCTGCATGTATTTTGAAAAAGAAAAAGCTATTATAAAAATAAGGAAAACGAATGCACCACATGGCTTCCTGGCTCCCAGCCTGGCCCTATCATCTCCATGTGACAAAGACTTGAAAAGAAAGAATATCATTCTGAAAGCTGCTGTTGTTACAAAAGAAATACTTACATAAACCACATTTGCTCTCCAGTTCAACATTAATATCATCAAACAAACTCCTCTCATGATTGAGCTGAGACAGCATCCATCTTTGGATGGATGGAGGGGAGGTTGATCCTTACCTGTAGACCAGACCCATTACGATTGGTCCCTGATGCTGGCGCTGGCCTTGGTGCTGGCATCATACAGGATTGCGAGGACCCTGATGGAGTCAGAAATAAAAGAATGAGCTTCAGGTCCCCAGAGCCTACTTAGAGATCTGCTTTGAGGTCTTGTGTGCTGATGTGCTCTCCTCTCTGTAGACTGGAGCACTTGCCAGCTGAGTGAGAAGGCGGTTTGTGGGAACGGCATCAAAACGAGGATGCTGGATTGTGTTCGCAGTGATGGCAAGTCCGTTGACCTGAAGTACTGTGAAGAGGTGGGTGGATACTTTTCTCTAATAACTCAGTTCATGCTGAGCCAAGTGACCTGTTCACCACACGGTCCCTTGCTGACAGATGTTTTTTCTGGGCAATTCACAGACTATTGCATGCCCTTTGGAACAAGATTCTGCCTGTCATCACTGATTTTTTCCCATCATTTTCTCTCATTTCTCCTGCATGAGGTTCAGCAATATGCTAATGAGCCTCTCTTGAGTAAAATGCTTGGGGACCAATCAGCAATCACAGGAAGAAAAACAGTAAATCTTATTCAGAGCATTTATTGGGTTTTTAATTGGATGGGAATTGTGAGCCAGTGTCAGTCATGCTTACTGTGGACTGCTAAACATTAATCATATGTCATCTACATGTATAATTAGGTATGATTTTCTAATCTCTAATCATTTGAATCTAGGGCTTCACATCTGGCCAAAATAATTTAAATCAAGAAGTGGAGCCAGTCATTAGCACCAAGAAGATATGGTCAGATCCTCCCCACCTCCTGGCTTCTCTGCTTAGAAAAGCCACGCTTTCATCTCGAGATGTGAATTTTTGAGGCAGATACAAACACAGTTGTTTACCTTTCTTCATTTTACTAAATAGGGAATGACTTCTAAAGTGAAGGACTTCTACAATTTATACCTACTCGGAAGAAGACATTTCCCACATCTCTGAGGATATTAGGGTCATTTTAGAGCAGAAAGAATCTTAAAGATCATCTATTCAAACCCATTCATTCTACATAGAAGGAAACTGAGCCCAGAGAGGTTGTTATTTACCCAAGCCAAGATTTGAACCCTACCCTTCTGATTCCAAATTCAGCATACTTTCTATCCCACCACGATAGACCATTGGCAATTGACATTTCTAAATGCAAATGTTATTCCAACTCCCTACAACTTAAACAAATGGAATGACAGCATTAGAAAGAATGGTTATTAAGTCCCTAGAAGACTGGCATATTGATAGTTAAAGGCCACATCCATTGCCTCATCATGATGTGAAGGTAGCTCAGTCAATCAGTCATCGTTTTAAAGTGTCTATGATGTGCCTAGCAGTTATCCAAGATTGAAGGGCTCTGTGAGGGAATACCCAACTGCAGCAAGTCTTTCCAAAGCGTCGGCCCATCATCCAAAGAGCAGCTGGACTAATTTCAGGAGACTGGTTACAAGAACAAGGGATGAACATAACAATTCGTGAAACAGTCATGTCTTCTAAGAGATAGAGGGATGGCATTGGCTTTGGTGGAGGAAATAGCCATCCAGATGAAATCCCAAATCCTTTAACTACTGAACCATTTGTATACCAATGATATTTACTTAGTGACAACCCTCTTTAAATGATGTGATTGCTACCTTTTGTTTCTACCACACTTATATTTTCTAGTTGTCTGTCCTCCCCTTTTCTTCTCAGAGAGTCATTCTACATTAGAAAGAATTAGAAGTAAAATTTAAAAAAAATCAGCAAAGCCACCACATATGAGCTATGGTCCCTAAGTCCGATAAATTTGAATTGTGCTCTTTGTATCATTATAGCAAAGGCAGGGGTCATCTGGGAGGGGAAAAGCATAGCAAAGGAATGGAATTAGAAAGCGTACCTTCCATTTGTCCATTGGAACTTGTAAGAAAGATTCAGCAGTTCAGACAACTATACCACACACATGCACATGTGTGTGTTCACACACACACACACACACACACACACACACACACACTTCCAAAGGCTTGATTACTTGCCTTCTGCAGAAACTTGTTTTCAAGCCAATCATGGTAGCTAACTCCTGCTGTTTCTCCAGTCACCTGAAAAATAATGGGCTTGATCCTCAATATGGAGGAAAATGGAGTTTAACAGCATGTAGTGTTACCTTAACATTCAGAGGGCTTTTCAGACATTAGTACAACTGACACCTGGAGTTTGTTCTGCCCTATGTTTTTTTTAAACATAGTAAGATTGTAAACCCTAGAGCATTATATCAGTGGATAGTTTTTTTTGTTAGTAATCCCAGTTAAAAGGGGATTGTTATCTGCAGAAAAAAAATATGCAAGTAACATATATACATAAGCACAAACTCAGTCTGCCTTAGCTCCTCATGTTTATAAATGATGAAAGTCTCCAATGATGAAAAATGGAACCAGTAATTCCATCATGTCACCTCAGTTAGAAGAGACTCATGTGAGTTGCAAATACCTTGACCCAACAAATTTGCACTGAAATACATTGAAACAAATCTTGGCCAAAACTCATATAATTAACCTTCCATTAGGAGTGGTATTGTTTCAAAGAAGAAATCTTGCTCCTCTTGGATAATATGTTTTAATGATTTCCACTATCCTTTTTTAGGAATCTCCTCACTTTTTTTCTTTTAAAATGGAGGTCCTGGGTGAGCATTTGACTGCTTAATGCTGCTCTCAAATATAAGAATTATCCCCATTTAACTGATGAGAAAATTAATGCTAGGAGAGATTAAGGAGATAACCTTCCACACAGCAAATGAAAATTGGAGGCAGCATTTGTACCCAAGGCTTTTTTAACTCTACATATAGTACTCTATCCATTATACCATCAATGTCATGATTACTTAGCCTCTCACTTTTGGCTGAATCCTCATGTTTCCTAAAACGCATTGAACAAAGGTGAATTTGGAGTGCTCCTGCATCAGCCAAGGTGCTATTTCTTCTCTCCACTCAGTGATAAGTCCCCATAATGCTGCTTAGTCTCCCTTGTACCATTTCTTGACCTGTAGCAACAGCCACCAAGAGCTTGGGTTGAGGGGAATACTAGGACCTGATGGTAATAGTATGAAGAGAAAGTTCAGAACATCAGGAATGTGCCAGCTCCTCTCTGTACCATTGCTAAGGTCATATGCTGACTTCTAATACCTAGCAGGAAAGAGAAAGTGCTTTATTCTCAGAATATAAATCAACCTCAGGATCACAAGTGAAGAAATTCCCAACAACGGGGTGCTCACATTTCCTGATGTGTTCCCACAGATGCAGTTTCCTTCAGCCGGCTCCCTCACTCTAGCTCAGCTTATTTTCAATCTCCCATTAGTCAAAGTCACAGTGTTTGAATAACCTATTGATTTGCTTTATGCAGGACACAGAGCAATGATGTCTCCACTGGCTCTCTATCATTCATCAAATCTAATGCTCCCTTGTTTCTCAGAGCAGCAAGGTTCTGTGTAGCTCTGTCCACAGCCACCTTGCCTCTGGCTCCCTGAGGCTGCTCAATCTACTCCCCCTTCTATCAACTGGGAGGGCCAGAGGGAATGTGGCTGGGCCCCTTACAGATGTCCTCTGACTCAAGGAACATGCTGAGGGGTTCACTATGATGTCATCAGAGGGAAAAAGCCATGAAATCACACTGGAGCTTTGATAAGCAAAAGACAAAGAAGCAGCATCTTTACAGAGCTGCCATAATTCCTGAATTGCCTGGCAAATGCCTACTCATCTGTCTTCAGTGCACTCCAGTACTCTTGTCTCCAGGCTTGAGGAAGAACTCTGCATGGTGCCCATTATCACCCATATCCATCCACCTGGCAATAAACTCTGTCAACATAATTTGCCCATGAAACACCCCTGAGTGTAAGCCCATTAGGAAGGGTGTGTGTGTGTGTGTGTGTGTGTGTGTGTGTGTGTGAGGTTTTGGTCAGCGTCTCTTCCTTCAGCAAAGATGAAACTATATAATACTCAATGTGAAATACTGATCACTGATTTGTGGGCCATTTCTTTTTTTCAGCTCAGCCTGGAGAAGACCTGGCAAATGAACATGTCCTGTATGGTGGAATGCCCTGTCAACTGTCAGCTTTCTGATTGGTCACCCTGGTCAGAGTGTACTCACACATGTGGCCTGACAGGTTGGTGCCCCACCAGGACCAAAATTAAAGGACCTCCTTTATGCAAGAAGCTCTTCCTGATCACCATGCTTGCAAGGTCTCAAGTTTTAGCTGGTTGCCAAGTTACTGTACATCACCAACCTGAGAGAGTCAGTGTGTTTTATAGAATAGAGACCCACAACTAGAATCAGTAAGAATTGGATTCAAATCCCTCCTCAGACAATTACCAATTGTTGTCCTTAATAGCTCTGATATTCTGTTTCCTCACCCATATAATGGAATTAAATAAATGTGAATCCCACAACAAAGGGCCATCATGAGGCAGAAATAAGACTTTAGGTATAAAGGGCTTTGCAAACTTTAAATCTCTGCAGAAATATTGGTTATTATCGTGATTGTTGGTTTATTGTTATTAAATTGTCTAATGTGTCTTTTGAAGGAAAAATGATTCGAAGGCGAACAGTAATTCAACCTTTCCAGGGAGATGGCAGACCTTGTCCTGCACTGATAGAACAATTCAAACCTTGTCCAGTGAAGCCCTGTTATCGATGGCAATATGGCCAATGGTCAAGCTGCCGAGTAGAGGTAAATGCATGGAAAAAGTGGGATGGGAACAAGTGCATGTTACCTGTAGGGGCCCTGCAATTGGAAATCTGACAATATACAGGTGGCATATTAACCATGTGAAAAAGTAGAAAGGTGACTGACTTTAGAGTCATAACACCTGATTTGAAATTCTGTCTCTATCTCCTATTACCCATATCATCTTGGGTCAGACTTTACCTGTCTGGACTTAAGTTTCCTCTTCTATAAAATCAGGGCATTAGATTAGATGGCCTCTGAGTTCCCTTTCAGCTCTAAATCTATGAGACTATGATTTTAAGTATTTGACCATGGAATAACCCCTTAATTAGCCCTGCCATTGAACTTCTGTCTTGTGCTAAAGCCATTCAAAGACTAGGAGAATCATCTAAAATGAGAATGAACTTTAAGAAGAAATCGAGAATCTAGCCTGGGTGCTGTCCTTAGTGCTGAACTAAGGATAGCTAGTCATTCTCCCCATTCTTTGCTTGGAGTCTGGAAAAAAAAGGAGATGACTTAGGACTGTGGGACCAGTGAAGAAAGGTCTTTTTTCCTTGTAATTTATTTTTCCTTCCTCCTTTCTAGGGTGCTCACTGTGGAGAAGGGACTAAAACCAGAAATGTGTCTTGTGTAGTGAGTGACGGATCAGCAGAGGATCTTGGCAAGACTGTGGATGAGGAATTTTGTGCAGAAATAGAGCCTGTTGTGGATGGAAATAAGAAGATGGTGCTTGAGGAAACCTGCACACAGCCTTGCCCTGGTAACAAGAACAAGATAATTATAGATGCTTGGGTTTTAAAAGCTAGGACTGGCCTCAGATCTCATTTTATAGATGAGAAACCTGGGATGTTGGGATCTGATTATCTTTAGCTTTTTTCTTCATGATGTCCTGTTCCTTTTTCCTGAGCCATTCTAGAGCCCATTAGTCTGGGAGGTTTTCTCCAGATTCAGTGAAGACTTCCAAAGATCGCATCCACCTTCCTCTTTACATGCTTTTCTTCATCAACACCCCGCCATGGCTTTTGCTTTTGTTTTTAATGTAGCTTACTTTTTTTCAATTACCAAGTATTTTTTTTATCACTGCCATCTCTCCTTTCTTGGGGAGGGGATGGGGAGAGAACCCCTTGTAGCATATTAGCATAGTGAAGAAAGCCAAACTTTTCCCAAATGTGTGGCGTGTTCTGCAGAATTGACCATGACGGCAGCACAGGACTTCCTTTCTTCAACAGGCAGCAGGGTACAACCTCAGCCATTATCAAATAGGACAGGGAGGGAGGAATTATGATTGTGCCCACAACTGGGGTACTGAAAGTGAGAGGGACACACTTAAGTGAGCAGGTCTTCAGGAAGCTGACACAGGCACTCTCTGGCCATCCCTGAAGTCCTTGCAGCTTTCTACGACTGGACTTTGGACTTTGCTGATTTATGCTCCAAGAAGCCAAGGTCAATCCATAGCCCAAGGAGGCATTAGAAGAAAGGTGGTCCCCAGTGGAAAGGCAGAACCTACCTGTGTGTATGTGTGGTTAAATATACACACACACTATTACTTAGAGTATCCTCCAGACGTAGCTTCCTGAGTTATCTTGGACTCAGCGGTGCCCTTGAAGACCTTGAGATAGCTCAAATTTGAGGCAACACAGTACAGAAGAAAGAGCACTAGTTCTGGAATCACAGGCTTTGGGTTTAAATCCTGCCTCTGGTGTTTATGGTCTATACTGGCCCCAAGTCACTTATTGTTTCTGAACCTTAGTTTATTCATCTGCAAAACAAACAGGTTGGATTGGAAAGCTTATAAAACTGCTTCCATCTCTATATCTGTGATTCTGTGATTATATAAATGAAATCACACCTCCTCATTTTGTCCCTAGCATAAGTACCCTATATGAAGTAATCAGGCAGTAGGCCTAAAGGACTCCTAGAGGCAATAAGAGGGTATAGTAATCCCTACCAACCTACTCCAAGCCCATACTGGACTGAGTTCAAATTTAATAGGACAAACTCGTAGTCTAGCAACTTACCCTGGCAGCACTAAAACAGCCTTCTAGGCTGGGTTCTGCAATAGGACAGGATGGAGAGATACTCTTCCCATGTCTATGTGATTTCTCTGAAGGAATCATGTCCACCTGATTTCATTGGATCAGCCAAGATGTGAGCCTAGATTTTTATAATCTTGAATAATTAATTCAATGTGGTTGGCTCCAGGAAGGGGCCTAGATCTGTTTGTTTTCCTTTGAATCGTACCTAACCTAGCTCGTACCACACGACACAGGACCCTCCAGCATGGCATGCCCTCTTCAGAGGAGGTTTTGTGCTTTATGAGTAAAGCAGAACTAAATTCGCTCAGAAGAAACATGAGATGCCCATTTAGAGAAGCACCCCAAATGTTCATGGGCACTATTTGTGTCTGACCTGTGGCAAAGCCACACTTGGACCTACTAACTTGACTCAGACATGCTGATGTCATTTTTGGTCCTCTTCAAGAAAACGATAACCAAACTGAACCTAGCACCTCATGCTGACGATGATCCAATACCAGCCAGGTCTAGAGTTAGAAAGACTTATCTTCCTGGGTTCAAAGAAGTCTCAGTGACCCTGAGCAAGTACTTCACCTCGATTGTCTCAGTTTCTTCATCTGTAAAATGAGATGGAGAAGGAAATGGCAGTGTTTCTGCCAAGAAAACCCCAAATGGGGTCAGGAAGGGTCAGACCACTGAAACAACTGAACAACCAGCAGAGACTTCAACTAAGTGCCTACTTTGTTCAGAGCCCTGGGCTTAATGAACTTCACTTAAAATGGTGATTGGGGAAAGTACAATGCAGTCATCATCATAAAGAGTATCTGGGGAAATTATTTCACTTACATTCACTTTTTTCATTTGGAAACCAAGGGAAATAAAATCTGTCCTTCCACTCTCTCAGGAAAGTTATGAAGATCAAATAAAAGGGTCCCTATTCAAGAGCTTTCCCAACTCTGTAAATCAATTTAGCAAAGTGGAAGAGATTCCCTTTTTGGATTATTTAAGAGGCAACATGGCATGTTACAGAACAAATGCTGGGCTTGGCATTCAGAAGACTCCAGAATTATATACTGAAGGCTAAATTTGGACTTCTTAAGGATAACTTTATAGTTTCTGATGCCAAACACCTGGTTCCAGCCTGCTAGCATAATCCCCTTGATTTCAATAAGCATCAATATACATAACCATTTGTATTTTTAATGATATATCTTTTTAGTTTTCAAAATACATGCAAAGATAGTTTTCAACATTCATTCTTGCAAAATCTTGTATTCCAAAATTCTCTCTCCCTTCCCACCTCCTCTGTCCCCTAGATAGCAAGTAATCCAATATAGCTTAAATATGTGCAGTTCTTCCAAAGATATTTCCACATTTATCATGCTGCACAAGAAAAATCAGATCAAAAGGAGGAAAATGGGAAAGAAAAAAGCTAGCAAGCAAACAACAAAAAAGGTGAAAATTCCATGTGCTTTGATCCACAATCAGTCCCCACAGTCCTCTCCCTGGCTGCAGATGGCTCTCTCCATCACAAATCGACTCTCCATCACAAAAGGAGGAAAACAGGAAAGAAAAAAGCTAGCAAGCAAACAACAAAAAAGGTGAAAATTCCATGTGCTTTGATCCACAATCAGTCCCCACAGTCCTCTCTCTGGCTGCAGATGGCTTTCTGCATCACAAATTACCTCATTGTTGAAAATAGGCATGGCCGTCATAATTCATAATCACATAATCATATTGTTACCGTATACAATCTTCTTGTGATTCTGCTCATTTCACTCAGCATCAGTTCATGCAAGTCTCTCCAGGCTTCTCTAAAATCATCCTGCTGGCCATTTCTTATAGAACAATAATATTTCATAACATTCATATACCATAATTTATTCAGCCACTCTCCAATTGATGGGCATCCATTCAGTTTCCAGTTTCTTGCCACTACAAAAAGCGCTGCCACAAACATTCTTGCACATGTGGGGCCCTTTCCCTTCTTTAAGATCTCTTTAGGATAAAGGCCCAGGAGAAACACTGCTGGGTCAAAGGGGGTGCCCAGTTTGATAGCCCTTTGGGCACATGACATAACCATTTGTACAATGCTTCACTGATTATATTGAGTTCATATGGGTGTCATCCCTGGTGAGATTTTTTTTTTATCCCACTCTTGGATAGTGTCCATTTCATAGGTTCTATCCAGTGTGACCGACTTATGGTTACATTGAACCATCTCAGTGGTATTGACCTGTCATCCACTTTTGCTTTGAGAAATGATATAGGTGGTGATAATGGTGATGATGATGCTGATGTCACCTGTTATTCCTTGCTCTTATTTCAGCTCTTTACTATCCATAAATATATAAATATTTACATCAATAATTCACCTTAAAAATATTTCCTAAATTGGAAAAGGAAGGAATTAAAAGATGAATGAGCAGTTCTACCATATTCTCTCCCTCTCCCTCTC
>JAJPUD010010549.1:14886-60958 GCA_023553655.1 Myrmecobius fasciatus | reverse complement strand
GACCATCTTCTTCCCTGGAAGATAATGCTCATTCTAGCTGGGTAACTTATTCTTGGCTGTAATCCAAGTTCCTTTGCCCTTCTGAATATCTGATTCCAGGCCCTTCGATCCTTCAAAGTAGAAGCTGCTAGGTCCTGTGTGATCCTAATTGTAGCTCCCCGATATTTAAATTGTTTCTTTCTGGCTTCTTGTAATATCTTTTCCTTGGTATGATAGTTCTGGAATTTAGCCACGATATTTCTGGGGGACTTAATTTTTGGGTTCCTTTCAGGAGGTGATAGGTGGATTGTTTCAAGGAGTATTTTGCCTTCTGGGTGTAAAATATCAGGGCAGTTTTCTTTTATGATTTCCTGGAATATAGTGTCCAGGTTCTTTTTTTCATCATGGCTTTCAGGAAGCCCTATAATCCTTAGATTGTCTCTCCTAGATCTATTTTCCAGGTCAGTTGTTTTTCCTAGGAGATATTTCATGTTTTTCTCTATCTTTTCATTTTTTTGTTTTTGTTTAACTGATTCTTGAAGTCTTGATGAGTCATTAATTTCCAATTGTTCGATTCTAATTTTTAATGTCTTATTTTCTTCAGTTACTGTTTTTAGTTCCTTTTGCAATTGACCAATTACATTTTTTTGTTCACTGCATTCTTTTTCCATTTTTTCTATTTTATTTTGCAGTGATCTCATTTCATTTCCCCATGTTTCTTCTAACTCTCTTTTAAGATTTTTTATGCAATCTTCAAAGAGAGCCTTGTGACATGGAGACCAATTTATGTCTCTTTTTGGGGCTTTTTCTGGAGTTGCTTTACCTTTAGGGGCCTCAGGATTTGAGGTCTGTTCTTCCCTCTCTCCATAAAAGTTGTCTATGGTGAGAGCTCTTTTTGGTTTTTTATTCATTTTTTTTAAAGGTGTGAGGTCTGCTTAGGGCAAAGGTGGGACAGCTGCTTTAATTTGCCCTGGGGCAGTTCTGCTGATTGAGTTATTTCAGGAACTGGGCAGTTCTGCTGATTGAATTATGTCAGGGCTGGGCAGCTCCGCTGATTGAATTATTTCTGGTGCTTATCAGACCTGTTGTTTGATTGATTGCTTTAAGGTGCTGTGTAATGGCAGCTAGTTACGATGCTCATCAGGGGTTCAGTGGTTCACAATCTATCCCCCTCAAAAGGCAGACCCTCCAAACCACCTGCCCACAATCAGGACAAATTGTTCCAAGAGGCCCGCAGAAGACTCCCAGGTGTGTGAAAAGCACAACGCTCCCACTCCTGTTCTGACTCCTGTTCCAGCTCCCTGCTCCAGCTCCCTGCCCCGGTCTCCCTGTGCTGCAGTCTGGGTTTAGCAGGCCACCCCCTGCCCCATTAAAACAGACCTGTTTTGAGGTTCCTCCAGAGTATCTTCTTCTAGAATCGCGTTGCTCTCCGGATATTGTGGATTTTTTTGCTTCAGAATCAGTCTAGAGGCTTCATATTTTGTTGGTTTGAGGGGAGGTTAGAGGAGGTTACAGAGAATCCTGTCTGATCTCTGCCACCATGGCTCCACCCCCGGAAGGAAGTCAAGAAGTGCTATTCTTAACAGTATATATTGTCATAGCAATATATTGTAACAACAAAATTAAGAAGATATTATGAAATTATGCAATTAACAACTTAAAATCAATGGACAAAGAACACAGAGGAATACAGTTGAGTGGTTTTTATCATTTTAAATTGTGATGTCCCCATTTACTTGGGGAAAATGGCTTATTCCCTTAAAAATACAACCCCTTCTCTCTACCTTTATTACTTCATAATTACAAACCTCAAATCAGCAACTGCTTTCAACTCAAGTTTGCAGAACCAGTGGAGCTATGGATAATGCCACTTATATATATATATATATATATATATATGTATATGTATATGTATATGTATATATACACATATATATACATATATGTATATGTATATATGTATATGTGTATATATGCATATATGCATATACATGTATATATGTGTGTATTGCACCACATGTGTGCCTATATATACATGTATGTATATGCATGTGTTTGTAACTATAAATATGTCTATCTAAATACATATATAGAACATGCATATGCATTTAGCTCTGTATATGTATGAGGAAATATATATAGAGAAACAGAGAGATGGGGGGAAGAGAGAGGGAGGGAGATAGAGAGAAAAGAAGGGAAAGGGAAGGTGGTATTTTAGGGTTTTCAAAATGCTTTACCTATATTGTCCCTTTTGATTGTTACAACAATGCTGTGAGGGAGATGCTATTATTAGCTCCACAGAATAAAACATGAAAAACAAATGTATTTTTGAAAAAACTGAAATTAAAATGCATTCCTTATAATTCCTCATAAAGAACTTACTTCAGGATGCAGTCAAGAAGGTCACTATTGTTCCAACTTGTAGAATTTAATTCTACAAAATTTTCAATTATGTTTTTTTGAGTGAAGAAAACTATTACCCAGGTCTCTTCCCTTCTATATATCTATCCTACTCTACACTAAAACAGATCCATATTGATTTGCATAATCAGTCTCATATTTCAATAGATTCCATTTTTTTTTCTTTTTCACTTCTCTCTCCCTGAATCTACTAATAACAAATAGGCTATATAATTTCAAAATAGATGTGATCCTCACACAACAGTGTAAGAATCCCACATTTGTTGAGTGTACCCAAACAGGAACCACAATTCTTTCACCACAATAGAAGATTTCTTAAGTTCAAACCTTTCTCAGTTGGTGACTAAACTACGGGTATTTTACACCTCTTCTCACTTAACAAGATTGGTCTTAGTCTGATCATCACATGATAAATTGCTGGATAAACAGTATTTCCATAGTAGTAGGATATTGTTTTCTGCAGTGATATTCCACTGTAATCTTGAATAATCAAAATATTATTTTGAGGATTTGAAGGAAGAAATATGCAGCTCCAGTCTTTATCAATATCAATATCATCATCCTCTTTAATGTAGTAACAATAATAACAATGATGTAAAGACCATGAAAATTCTGTAACAAATATTTTATGTACTATTGATCTATGCTTGTATGTACGTAACATAATATACATATAGGTAAATGTATGCAATCTTTTAATTTTGACCTTCACCCTATTGAAGGGAATGTGTTGAAATGCCCCACTTGTACTTCAGAAAACAAACTCTTCCACTGAGTCATAATTCAGCTTTCTTTATTTTGGTATATTAAATAATCTACCATTTTATTTGATCTAAAGATATACATATATACATATACATATACATATATATATATATAAGTTGAGCAAGAAGATATTTATAACTAATCTAGTTTAAATCACTAATTTTATGAAGGAAGAGACTGAAACCTGGAAAAATGGGAGGCAGAGCCAAGATGGCAGAGTGCAGATAAGACTCTCTCTAACAAACAGGAGACTAAGCCTCTAAACTGGTTCTGGAGTCAAAGAATACACAAATATTTGGAGTACAACACATTCCCAGAAGAAGTTACCTTGGAAGAACTTCATAACAGTCTGTTTCAATTGGGCAAAGGGACATTATGCTGAGCCCAGACAGCAATGGGGTGATACCTGGGCAGGAAGCTGGGCCAGGACTCAGAGCTTGTCAGTTTCTAAGCACCTTGGAAGTTTCTGTTGGCCTCTTAGACCACTCTGCCCTGGTTGCAAGCAGGTCCTTTGGCAGATCTGCCATTTATAAAAGTAGATTGTAAAACACTGAGAATGCAGGACCTGGTCCCAATTGCCCAGCACCAGAAGTTAATTAGCAGAACTGCCCCAGGGAAAATTAAAGCAGCTGTCACTCTTTTGCTTGGAACAGACCTCAAGCTTAAAAATGAATAAAAAACAAAAAAGAACCCTCACCATAAACAGCTTTTATGGTGAATGAGAAGAATAGACTTCCATATCCTGAAATTCATAAAGGTCAAACAACTCCAGAGGAAATTACAAAGGCAGACATGAACTGCTCCCCATTTCACAAGGCTTTCCTGGAAGACTGTATAAACAATCTTAAAAAAGATTTAGAAGAAAAATGGGGAAATGAAATGAGATGTTTGCAAGAAGGATATAATGCCATATAAAAGAGATATGAAAAAAGACACCAATGCACTGAAAAACTACATTAGTAAGACTGCCATGAACAAAGAAATTCAATTGGCCAATTAAAAAAGGAACTAAAAAAGGTCACTAAAGAAAATAATACACTAAAAATCAGAAACAAATTAATGCAAGTGAATAAATCAATAAGACTTCAACAATTAAACAAACAAAATCAAAAAAGAAAAGAAAATATGAAATATCTCACAGTAAAAACAACTGTCCTGGAAAATAGATTGAGGAGAGACAATCTAAGGATCATTGGACTTCCTGAAAGCCATAATGAAAAAAAGGACCTAGACACTATCTTCCAGGAAATCATGAAAGAAAGCTGCCCTGATGTTTTAGAATCAGAAGGTAAAATAACCATCAAAAGAATTCAATGATCACCTCCTGAAAGAGACTGCAAAATTAAATCCCCAAGGAATATCATGGCTAAATTTCAGGACTATCACAGCAAAGAAAAGATACCGCAAGCAGCTAGAAAGAAACAATTTAATTACACAGGAGACATAATTAGGATCATCCAGGATCTATCAGCTTCTATCTTAAAGGATAGAAGGGCCTGGAATCAGATATTCCGAAAGGCAAAGGAAGTTAGATTACACCAAAGAATAAGTTATCCAGCTAGAATGAGCATTATCTTTCAGGGAACCTAATATAATACTGGGAAAGAAGGTAAGGGGATGAGTATTGTGTGAATCTTACCCTCATCAGATTGGGCTCTAAGAGAGAATATCAGACATATTTGGTTTCACAGAGAAACTTGTCCCACCTTATAGGGAAGTGGGAGAGAAAGGGGGAAAAGAAAGCGAAAGACTAATAGAAGGGAAAATAAAGAATTAGGGGAAAGGTGTAAAAAAGGGTGAGGGGCTCTAAAGGGGAGAGGTGGTCTTTGAAGAAGGTGGCCATCAAAAGCAAACTTTTGGGGAGGGGGAAGGGAGAAGGGGGAAAGGAAAGATAAAAACATAACTTTTGGTAAATAAGATGGCAGGAAATACAGAATTAGTTATTTTAACTGTGAATGTGAGTGAGATGAACTCTCCCATAAAATGGAAGCTGATAGCAGACTGCATTAAAAGCCAGAATCCTACAACATGTTTTTCACAAGAAACACATCTAAATATAGAGATAAATGCAGCGTGATGGTAAAGGGCTGGAGCAGAATCTATTATGCTTCAGGTGAACAAACAAACAAACAAACAAACAACAACAACAAAAAAGCAGGGATCACAATCCTGATCTCAGATCAAGCAAAAGCAAAGATAGATCTAATTAAAAGAGATAAGGAAGGAAACTATATTTTACTAAACGGTACCATCGATAATGAAACAATATCAATACTAAACATATATGCACCAAGTGGTATAGCATTCAAACCCCTAGAGGAGAAGTTAAGAGAGATTCAAGAAGAAATAGATAGCAAAACTATACTAGTGGGGGTTCTCAATCTTGCTCTCTCAGAACTTGATAAATAAAACCACAAAATAAATAAGAAAAAAAGTTAAGGAGGTAAAGAAAATGTTAGAAAATTTAGGTATGATATATTTTTGGAGAAAATTGAATGGAGACAGAAAGGAGTATACTTTTTTCTCAGCAGTTCATGGAATTTATACAAAAATTGACGATGTGTTAAAGCATAAAAACCTCAAAATCAAATGCAAAACGGCAGAAATAATAAAGGCATTTTTTTCAGATCATGATGCAATGAAAATCACATGCAATATAAGGCCAGGAGAAAATAGACCAAAAGTTAATTGGAAATTAAATGATCTAATTGTAAAGAATTAATGGATGAAAGAGCAAATCACAGACAGCATCAATAATTTCATCCAGGAGAATGACAATAATGAGATAACACACCAAATTTTATGGGATATAGTCAAAGCGGTAATTTTTTTTATCTCTAGATGCTTACTTACTTGCATAAAATAGAGAAAGAGAAGATCAATGAATTGGGCTTACAAATAAAAAAGCTAGAAAAAGAACAAATTATAAAATTCTCAATTAAATACTAAATTGGAAATTCTGAAAATAAAAGGGGAGATTAATAAAATTGAAAATAAAAAAATATTGAATTAATAAATAAAACTGAATTGGTGTTGTTAAAAAAAACAATAAAGTAGATTAGCCTTTGATTAATTTAATTAGAAAAAAGAAAGAAGAAAATCAAATTGTTAGTCTCAAAAATGAAAAGGGAGAATTCTACCAGTGAAGAAGAAATTAGAACAATAATTAGGAGTTACTTTGCTCAAATTCATGCCAATAAATTTAATAACCTAAATGAAATGGAGCAATAGCTACAAAAATGTAGATTGCCCAGGTTAACATTAGAGGAAATAAATTATTTAAATAGCCCCATTTTAGAAACAGAAATGAAGCAAGCTATTAATCAACTCCCTAAGAAAAAATCTCCAGGGGCAAATGGATTTACATGTGAATTCTACTAAACAGTCGAAGAACAAATAATTCTAAAACTATTTAATCTATTTGAAAAAATAGGGAAAGAAGGTGTTCTATCAAATTCCTTTTATGATACAGATATGGTATTTATAACTAAACCAGGGAGGGTGACAACAGAGAAAGAAAATTATAGACCAATTTCCCTAATGAATATTGATGCAAAAATCTTAAATAAGATATTAGCATCCCCAGGATAATACACTATGACCAAGTAGGTTTCATACCAAGAATGTACGGATGGTCCAATATCAGCATAATCAACTATATTAATAACAAACTAACAAAAATCATAAGATTATCTCAATAGATGCAGAAAAAGCATTTCACAAAATCCAACACCCATTCCTATTAAAAACACCAGAGAGTATATGAATAAGTGTACTTTTCCTTAAAATGATCAGTAGCATCTATTTAAAACCATCAGCAAGCGTCATATGTAATGGAGTCAAACTAGCACCATTCCCAATAAGATCAGGAGTGAAATAAGGCTGCCCACTGTCACCATTACTATTCAATATTGTATTAGAAATGTTAGCTTTGGTAGTAAGAGAAGAAAAAGAGATTAAAGGAATTAGAGTAGGTAATGAAAACAAATTATCACTCTTTGCAAGTGATATGATGGTATACTTTGGGAAGCCTAGAGACTCAACTAAAAAATGATTAGAAACAATTCACAACTTTAGCAAAGTTGCAGGATACAAAATAAATCCACATAAATCATCAACATTTTTAAATATTACCAATAAAGGTTCATCAGCAATGTATAAAAAAGAAATTCCATTCAAAATAACTCTCGATAGTATAAAATATTTGGGAATCTATCTGCCAAGGGAAAGTTGGAACTATATGAACAAAACTACAAAACACTTTCCATACAAATAAAGTCAGACATAATTAGTTGGAAAAATATCAAGTGCGCATGGGTAGGCCTAGTGAATATAATAAAAATGACAATACTACCTAAATTGATCTACTTATTCAGTGCCATACCAATCAAACTCCCAAGAAATTATTTTACAGATCTAGAAAAAAATAGTAGCAAAGTTCATCTGGAATTACAAAAGATCAAGAATTTCCAGGGATTAATGAAAAAATATTCTAATGAAAGTGGCCTAACTGCACAAGTTCTAAAACTGTATTATAAAGCAGAGGTCATCAAACCCTTTTGGTACTAGCTAAGAAACAGAATAGTTGATCAGTGGAATAGTAAAGGATCACAGGACAAAATAGGCAATAACTATAGCAATCTAATATTTGACAAACCCAAAGACCCCAACTCACTATTTGACAAAAACTGCTGGGAAAATTGGAAGCTAACATGGAAGAAATTAGGGCTTGACCCACATCTAACAGCACATACCAAGATAAGAGCTAAATGGTTTCATGACTTAGACAAAAAGAGTGGTATAAGTAAATTAGAGGAACTTAAGGTAGTTTACCTCTCAAATCTGTGGAGAAGGAAGGAATATGTTTCCAAAGAAGAACTGGAGCTCTTAATTGAATATGATAGATAATTTCGATTTTATTAAGTTAAAAAGTTTTCATACAAACAAAACTAATGCAGACAAGATTAGAAGGGAAACAATAAGTTGGGAATTCATTTTTACATTTAAGGGTTCTGAAAGAGGCTTCATTTCTAAAATATGTAGAGAAGTAACTCAACTTTATAAGAATTCAAACCACTCTCCAATTGATAAATGGTTAAACGATATGAACAGACAATTTTCAGATGATGAAATTAAAACTATTTCTAGTCATATCAAAAGGTGCTCCAAATCACTATTGATAAGATAAATGCAAATTAAGAGAACTCTGAGGTACCACTACTCACCTGTCAGATTGGCTAAAATCATAGGAAAAGATAATGATGAATGCTAGAGGAGATGTGGGAAAACTGGGACACTGATACATTGTTGGTGGAACTGTGAATGGATCCAACCATTCTGGGGAGCAATTTGGAACTATGCTCAAAAACTTATCAAACTGTGCACACCCTTTGACCCAGCAGTGACTATATGATGATGAATTCTGATGGGCATGGTTCTCTTCAACAATGAGGTGATTCAAACCAGTTCCTATTGTTCAGTGATGAAGAGAGCCATATACAGCCAGGGAGAGATCTGTGAGACCTGAGTGTTGACCACAGCATAGCACTTTTACACTCTCTATTGATGTTTGCTTGCATTTTGTTTTCCTTCTCAAGTTTCTTTTTCTTTTAGATCTGATTTTTCTTGTACAGCAAGATAACTGTATACATTTTTATACTTATATTCAATTTGTCATATATTTTGACATCATTAGTCTATCTGCCATCTAGGGGAGAGAGTGGGGGGAAAGAGAGAAAAACTGTGCACAGAAGGCTTTGCAAGTAGTGCCAGTGTTGAAAAATTAACCATGCATATGTTTTGCAAATAAAAAGCTTTAATAAAAAAATTTAAAAATCAAATAAAATAAAACATAGATACAGTCATATATCAAAGATACTATAGGTTTAGTTCCAGACCACCACATTAAAGCAAATATTGCAATAAAGTGAAAATCACAATAAAACGGGTCATGATTTTTTTTGTTTCCCAATGCATATAAAAGTTATATTTACATTATCCTGTGCTCCATTAAGTGTGTAATAGTATTATGTCTCAAAAAGATCCAATATACATACCTTAAATAAAAACTACTCTTTTGCTAAAAAATATTAACTATCATCTGAGCTTTCAATTAATCATTTTATTTTGTGGTGAAGGATCTGGCCTCAATGTTGATTGTTGACTGATAAGGCTGGTGACTGCTGAAGGGTCAGATGGTTGTGGCAGTTTCTTAAAATAAGACAACAATGAAGTTTGCCAAATAATTGACTCTTCCTGTCACTTTAACACTTAGAGGCCACTGCAGGGTTTTAATTAGTCTAATATCAATATTGTTGTGTATCTGAATAGGGAAGCCCAACAAGAGGGAAAAAAGATGGGAAAAGCCAGTTGGAGGAGGGGCCAGAACACACAATTAAGTTTGATGTCTTAAGTTTGATGCCAGGGCAAATGTTGAAAATTACCTTTGCATGTATTTTGAAAAATAAAAAGTTTTTATTATTTAAAAAAAATAAACTGAAACCTGTTAGTTAAAGTTAGTTAAAGGTAAAACTTTTCTTTAGTCTTTTTTAACATTAGAACATCAGCTTCTAGTAAGGCAGTAAATTATATTTTTAGTAGCCATCAGTATAGTAGTATCAGTTTTGAAGCTGAAACTGGTTGTCCTAATTGAACAATTTAGAGGATAGCAATTAAATAAATGTTTGAAACAGTCTATGCAATAAATAGTAAGAATGACAATGGTTATTGCCTAGGGGAAATCTAACAAAACTACCACTTATTAATGATACTAGATCATGTTAAATGAATTGGGATAATTTTTTCATCATTTTCATCACAAAGATTCCATCTCAATAATAATGTGTTGCATATTTTGGTAGTAATAAATTGCTATTTCTCCTAAGTGAAAAAGACAATCAAAATTCTTATAGTCTTCCATGAGTCCTTAATTCAGTAATTCTAATGTTTCATAACTATATAGAAGTGAGTCTGACTTCTCAAAGACTACTAATGGAGTTCATAGCCCTTTAGGCTGAATCTAGATATAAATAGTTTTAAGTATGAGCTCTTTAATTACTGTATGTCTTTAATTTGAGACTAAATTAGCCAAGTTCAGAGAGGCCAGCAAAATAATTTGTATTAATATTTAGTGTATGTTATGAATGTATGTTATGAATCTACTTTGAGGGGACTCAGATTTGTGATTTTATTGATCTAGGGGAGAAACTCCTAGTATGCACATTTCTTCTTTCCATATAAATGATGAACTTGACTGGAGTTGCCAAATACTGAGAGGTTGAATGATTTGTCCATTGTTCCACAGTCAATACATATCTATGAAAAATTTAATCCCAAATCTTCCTAACTTTTAACCTCTTTACTCACTTATGTTACTTATGTACTATAATAACAAAACATTTGTTTGTTTGTTTTCATTTGGAAGCTAGAAGAAATGGAAATTCTCTACCACTACAGAACATAAAACATCAATGACTTAGAATATCAGCCCTAGGAAATTAATTATTTCAGACATAGGTTATCTGACCTTTGGAATAATGGTCATGTGTGTTTCAAAGGGAAGAAGTCTTCAGGGTTTCAAACTGCGCTCTACACACTCCTTCATGATATTTCTGTAATTTAGATCACTTTTTAAGTAGATTTTTTGATTTTTCATTGTAAAGAACTCCCTTTAAGGAAACAATCTCTACAAATATTTTGCCGAGTTCAAAACATTGTGCTGGGGCACTTAGTGTCTGATTATATGTTAGAGGTAAAACATGAACTTAGGTCTTTCTAATTCTAAAGCTAACGCTCTATGTCCTTCAATAAGCTGTGTCTAAAAGTAAATAGTATATATTTAAAGTTGGAATCCAAAGTTAATGTTAATTCAATGAAGAATCATTGTAAAATTGAAAGAGAAAAAAATTTCAGGGAAAGCAATGGACATATTGTGTAGTTGAAGTTATCACAGTTATGTAGCACACCAAAGTATTCATTTACAAATTGTCTCATTTCAGATATTGACTATAACATTTAAAAAAGATTTAAAAATTAACATCTCCCAGAGAACTATGGAGGGAGAATTGATGAATGTGATATAAAGATAAAAGAAACCTTTGTTGAAGGATCTTACAATCTGTTAGAGTATAAATTAAGTATATGTTTAATTGTAATGAAAGCTAGAATGTATTAAGGGGAAAAAAGTACCATTGCATTAATTCATTTTTATCTCAAAAAATGTTATATATTATTCATCACATGCATATGTGTGAATGTATATGTGTGTGCATGTGTGTGGTGCACCTGTGTATGTGTATATGAATATTAATATACATGTATATATGTTACATATATACATACATTATGTATGTGTATATATATTGCAACATAGGTATTTAATAAAAAGTTTATTGATTGATATGGCAGATATAGAGATTAATTAAGTAGAATAGATGACATCTTTTTGTATAAGTATGTATGCATGTATATAAACAATAAGCATATACATCTCTTTTCATTAAAAATTATTAGACTTTAGGTGCCTTGAGACATTTATCTTTTGTATATCCCTCAGTGTTTAGATTAATTTGCACACAGTTATTCCTTAACCAAAATATGCTGAAGAAATAAGACCATGCTGTTTGGCTATCTCCTGGTAAGCCGAAAAAAAAAAACACTTTTTTGGTTATTTGATAAATTATTTTGAATTTTTCTCAACAAAATAGATTATACTATATAGAGAATCGATAAGGAATGGAATGAGGGGAAATAAGTGATTCAGACTTACTAGTTTTAGAATCTAATATAGTGACAGCAGCTTGATTTAAAAAATAAAAAAATATATATTGTTAAACTATATTCTAACTCCCAATGTTAATTCTCTTCTTTTCATTTTTGCATATTGAAAAACTCCTGCCACTTCTTTGTTTCAGAACTTCTAATGGCAATAGGAATATTCAATCTCTTGTTCTTATTCAATGCTTTAAATTACCTAGCTTTACAATATGCAAATTTATTTCTCATTACTCCCCAATATGGATTCTTCATTCTCAGACTCTTTACCATCTTCCTTTCATACCATTCTATTATTTACATATTTTTCATGCTACTCACTCTCTTGTAGGTGTCTGCTATCTCTTTTCTAGTTATTCAGATCCCATCTATTCATCCCAAGATTAACTTCCTTCTTCTGTCCTATATTCTTTCCTCATTATCCTGGTCAACATCATTTGTAGAGAATTGGTACTTGATAGAGGTCCAGCATGCAATCTGGTGAGAAATGAGAGTTTAAAAACATCAACAATAACAGTAAAAATTCTGGATTTTTCACTAAATAAGAAAATCTTTATTTTATTGCTAAAAGATATGTAAAAGTCACTTAGTCAAGCTTATCATATCTGTAGAGTTCTTTATGATGATAAATGAACATATATTATGTGTATGCATATGCTATATATTTCCATGTATATTAATGTATTTGTATATGTATATATATGCATATATATATATATATATCAATCTCAGAAGTTCTCAAATTATTTTCACTCTCAAACTTCTACATTCTTAAAAATGTTGAACATTCCTAAAAGATGACATGGATTACATCTATCAATATTTACAAATTAAAACAACTTACTATTATATAGCTTTTACCTCATGAAGATTTTGTGAAGCTTCTAAAGACCCTCAACAGTGTCTGAATAGCACTTTAAGAACTGCTGGTTATATGCATTCTCAAGTACATATATTAATAATAACAAAACTAGCATCATCATAGTACTTTCAAGTTTTCAAAAGCTTTTCAAATATTATTTATTTTATCCTCATATCCCTTCAGGGAGTGAGTATTATTGTTATCCTCATCTTAAAGATGAGGAATATGAACAGATAAAATGTAACTATCTCACCCATAGTCATAGAGCTAAAAATCAGGAAGAATGTGCACTCAGGTCTTTCTGACTCCAGATCCAGATTTCTCTATGTACTATGCCAGATTATATGTATATGCATATATGTGTGTAAGTATAGGTAGATAGATATAGATATATGTGTATGTATATATACACACATATGTATGTGAATATAAACAAATTTGTATGTATACACATGTATTCATGTTTATAACAACACTGGATGAAATGAAATACAATCATATATTTTAGTATAAGGAGTATGAATTAATTAATTAATGGATAAAACATATATTGATTGGATTAGAAAAAATAAAGACCAAAGTATTGCCTATGAGAAATGCTCTAAAATAACAATGATTAGTATAAATTTTATGTGGGGGAATAAAATAAAATTGATTATAAATTAGCTGAAAACAAAAATTTTCAAATTTTAATGATTACAAGTCAAGCAATAATAAACAACATGCAAACAAGAAAAACACAAATGTAAACTCCTTTATGATTAAAGATACCAATAGAAAATAAAACAATAGACATTTTAAATATGTATACTTCAATTGGCATAAATTGCCAAATTCTCTAAATAATGGCTCACTGAAAGACAGATCTGAGAGTTGGATGGTAGTTAGCAAACAGTTAATTTAAGTGATTTTTGAGAATGGTGGAGACATTTCCACAGCTGTAGAGAACAGTGATAGAAACAGTAGATGGGTGCAGGCATTAAAGATTAGGAGATTGGAATTGATACTGGAGCAGTTTGCTGAAGGAGACAGGAGTCTATGGGATTAAGGGTAAACTTAGTTCATGGGTCAGCTAGGTGGCACAGTGGATAGACCAGCCCTGAAGTCAGGAGGACCTGAGTTCAAATCTGGTCTTAGACATTTAACACTTCCTAGCTATGTGACCATGGCCAAGTCACTTAATCCCAATTGCCTCAGCAAAAATAAATAAATAAATAATGAACTTAATTCTTTAAGGTAAAGTAGATGATTCTTTTTTATTTTCTTTTTTTTTCTTTTTTTCTTTTTTTCTTTTATTTGTAAAACATATGTATGGGTAATTCTTCAACATTAACCCTTACAAAGCTTTCTGTTACAAGTTTTTCCTTCCTACTCCCCACCCCTCCCCTAGATGGCAGGATATCCACTACATGTTAATTATGTTAAAATACTTGACAAATCGAATATATGTATACATATTTCCACAGTTATCATTGTTGTGCAAGAAAAATTGTATCTACAAGAAAGAAAAATCAGATAAAGGAAACTCAATGCAAGCAAACATCAATTGAGAGCATGAAAATGTTATGTTGTGGTCCACTAGATGATTCTAATATGTCAATATATTTAAAAATGTTATCATCATTGTTTTTGTATGATAAAAGATGTAAGTCCATGTGGCAAATTATATTTTCTAGTAACATAGTACTAGGAAGAGCATTATATTTATATATTTAAATATAATGTATTGAAAATTATCTAACTTAATCTCGTCTTCAACTGGAGGGAAAGGGGGAAAAGAAAAGGAAATACTAATAGAAGGGAAAATAGAAGAATTAGGGGAAAGTTGTAAAAAAGGGGGTGGGGATTTAAAGGGAAAGAACTGTTTGAGAGAGGTGGTCATCAAAAGCAAAATACTGGGGAAGAGAGAAGAGGGATAGGGAAGAGAAAAGTATAACCTAGGCTAAATAAGATAGCAGGAAATACAGAATTAGTTATTTTAACAGTGAATGTGAATGGGATGAACTCTCCCATAAAGCAGAAGTAGATAGCAGATTGGATTAAAAGGCAGAATCCAACAATATGTTGTTTACAAGAAACACATTTAAAGCATAATTATGCATATAGAGTGAAGGTAAAGGGTTGGAGCAGAATCTATTATGCTTCAGGTAAACAAAAAAAAAAATCAGGGCTAGCAATGCTGATCTCAGATCAAGTCAAAGCAAAGATAGATATAATGAAAAGAGTTAAGAAAGGAAACTATATCTTACTAAAGAGTACCATAGATAATGAAGCAATATCAATACTAAACATATGTGCACCAAAGTGATACAGCATGGAAATTCCTAGAGGAAAAGTTCAGCAAGATGCAAGAAGAAATAGACAGCAAAACTATAATAGAAGGGGATCTCTTGCCTCTCAGAACTAGATAAATCATACCACAAAATAAATAAGAAAGAAGTTAAGGAGGTGAAAAAATGCTAGAAAAGTTAGGTATGATAGATTTTTGGAGGAAATTTAATGGGGACAGAAAGGAGTTCATGATGATCCATTCTGATAGACATAGTTCTCTTCAATAATGAGGTGATTCAAACCAGTTCCTATTGTTCAGCAATGAAGAAAGTCATATATATCCACAGACAGGCCTGTGGGAACAGAGTGTGGACCACAACATAGCATTTTAATGCTTTCTGTGAATGTTTGCTTGCATTTTGTTTTCCTTCTTAGGTTGTTTTTTTTTCTCATTCTAGATCTGATTTTTCTTGTTCAGCAATATAACTGTATAAATACGTATGCACATATTGGATTTATCGTATATTTTATCATATATAACATATATTAGACTACTTGCCATCTAGGGGAGGGGATAGGGAGAAGGAGGGAAAAAATTGGAACAGAAAATTTTGCAAAGGTCAATGGAGAAAAATTACTCATATGTTCTGTAAATAAAAAGCTTTAATAAAAGGAAAAAAAAAAGATTTAATAATTGGCCCTTGTGAGTGGGTCCAAGACTGACAGGTAAATCTCACTATTATCTCTAGAGCTTTGCCAACTTATCTTTGAGGCAGCAAGCGTTTATAACTGGAAAAGTGTTAGATTGAAGGCCAAGTCCCTCATGTTTTATGCTATATAGTACCTAGCATGTCTAACCCTCCTCGGGAATTCTACTTCCTGTATTCATTTCCCCTTTCCTCTCCAATTTGCTTTTTCCAACATGTCCAGTTATTTTATGCTTCTTGTCACAGAGGAAAACTCTCCTCCCACCTTTGGAGAGAGTTTTAGTGGTCAAGGGAACAAAGAGAAAGAAGTCATCTAAAGAAGTAGAAAAGGATTAGAAAGTTTTGTAAATCATGAAGAATTTCAGGGAACTTGAAAAGAAATTGAGACATTATTAGAAGGGGTAAAATGGAAAGAACATTGTCTTTACAGATGAATGCTCTGTGCTTACATTTTAACTTTTGATGCTTACTATATGCTTGACCTTAGACAATTTGCTTAATAGAATCAATTTCCTCAACTATAGAATAAGAAGTTGAATTAAATTTCTGATTTCCTTTATAACTCTGCCTCTGTCATCAGAGACCTGAAGGCAGAATAGAAAAAAAAAACAAAATACACATTTAGAAAGACAATGTAATATTGTGTTTTGAAAAAAAAATCCTAAAGAGTAAGAGCAACAACTCCAGTATATACAATGCCAACAAGTATTCTGCTATAGTAAACCCATATACAAATACAATACAATTAGTAGCAAGAATCACAAAAGACAGAAGTCCTTATTCTCAGCAATTAGTGAAAGAGAGCAGTAGATCTATTTTTGGCTTCACCACTGAGCAAAATGCAGGTTGGTTTCCCCATTAAAAAGGTAATAAAAGGGTTCAAGAAATCTTGTACCATTTTCCGGGTTGTCAGATAAATTGTTGTGGTTGTTGTTTTTAAATTTGATTCTATAAGGAAAATCTAGTATCCATAAAGGAGAGGAATACAGACAACAGTCAGAGGAGCTGTTTGAGGGACTGATGAGTGTGATAAAATGGAGGAAGGAGAAGAATACTGAACACTTCAAATTAAATAATAATGAGGGTCATATAGATAGATAGAAGCTGTAATGATGATATGTGGCTCTCCAGGTGATGCCAGGTGAAAAAATTTTGCATTAAGAACCAAAAGATTAGAAGTACTGTTTGATGCCTCCTTGCTAGAAATATTGAAGCAGCTTTTGTAAATTATATCAATTATTTCATATTTCAAATGGGTAATAAAGATGAAGAAGCATAGTCAAGTAATAGAAAATGAATACAAAAGCAAGACTTTCTTTTTTTTAGAATAATGTCAAGAGTACTTGAACTTAGAATAAACTAAAACTTGAAAGGCTAGTGTAAGCATGAAAAAGGACTATTTAATAAGATCAAGGCAAATATAACATCAAAGGGAAAAGAATGATATTTAGGGTTATTGAGTGGATTAAAAATAGAAAGGGAAGAACTTCTCAGTCCTTAGTTTGCTAAGTTTTTTTTCTCAGGGTAAATTAATTTTGGACTGGAAGGAGGGATGAAAATGGCTATTAGGAAATCAAAACCCAAAGTCAGTACTGAAATGATATTAAAAAACATTCACTCTCTTTGATGAGTTCACATCACCAGGACTAGATGAAGTATATAAGAATTTTTTTTTTCAGAATACATTGTCATGCATTGCTATCATCCATGTGATTGTTTTTTTATAGATCCTGATTATTTCATTTTTTACTAATTCATGAATATCCTTATTCTACAAACATATTAATATTGATACAGTAGTATTTTATTAAACTCATGTACTTTTTCTTTTCTAATTCCCAATTGATTACCTTTTTCTCTAAACTCTTTGCTACTACAGTTTTTATTTTTCAGTCATTTCTGTCATGTCTAATTCTGTTACAGGTTTGCTTAGGAAAGATAATAAAGTGTTTCACCATTTTCTTCTTCTGCTCATTTTATAGATGAGAAACTGAGATGAACAGGGCTAATTTACTTGCCTGAAGTCATAAGCAGGGAGTGCCTTAGCCAGATTTGAACTCAGGAAGATGAATCTTCCCGACTTCAGGCCCAACATTCTAGGCACTGTCTCATCTATTTGTTTCTACTATAAGGTATATCATTTTTTGTTTTTGTTTTTGTTTTTTTATTTTTGCAGGAATTATCATTCTAAATTTTAAATACTTAATTAGCAATTTGAATAAAAGTAAAGGAACCTTTTATTTTCTCATTTCTCTGGCACATTAAGATCTCAAGTATAAATTTTAAGCTTTCTCCTATGGGTCCTCACAACAATCTTCAGAAGTAGGCAATGTGGGGAATATCACCTCCATTTTCAACTCAAAGAGTTTTGTCAACTCAAGTATGTTTCCTTTTATGGGGAAGGTAGTATAAGGGATGGAGATAATTATCTTTGGCTTTATGGGAACACAAGAAGAGAATACCAGGGCCTAAAATTTATTCTGGATTATACAATATACCCAATATTGGCTTTAGGGATTATATTCAAACATTTCAACTCCAAGTTTAGGCCTCCATTTGTTAGCACAATGTTACCTCAAATAATTGGCATATTTCTAATAAGTGAGTTGAAATGATCTGGAGTGAATGAATAATATTATCTAATAAATAGACAATAAAATTACCTAAGTCTAATATTTATGCAGTGATTTTCTTTACAGGTTCTCTCTCTATATTGTCATAAAAATTCCTCAAGGTAGGTGCTATTATTCCTATCGTACAGCTGAGGTGACTAAGTCTAACAGAAACTAAATGAATTGCACAGCATCATACAGCTAGTGAGTGTCTGAGGTACAGATTTGAACTCAGGCTTTCCTGAATCTAAGCCCAAGGTCCTATCCACAGTATCACCTAGTGGTCTAATATTGCAGTGAAAGTAATTAAAGTCAAATCTTTGAAAAATGGAGGCATTAATATTCAGTAATCATATACAATCAAAATGATTATCCAAGAAGATAAATTCTCAAACAATGCCAATAATCAAGTCATTACTACTTTAAAAAGAATTTCTAATGGAAAGGTAACCTTTGTAGAAAATCAGGAATGGTTCTCAGATTAGACTAAGGACATCCTTTTATATCAAATATAATTATCCAAAATCTCATTTAGCAAAGAAAGTGTTTTGGGCAAACACAAAACTGATATTGAATCAATTCCCATAAATACCAAAAATCTAATTATCAATCTCCACCAACGGCCAAATGCTTTCCAGGCTTTAAGGATTTAGAGAAGCCATTAACTTCCTTGTGTATATTGAAAAGTGACTAGCTGGTGATACCTTAAGACCCTGTCACAGATTAATGTAATCAGGTTCAATTACACTGAATATATTGAACTAATTATTTTGCAACTAAAATGCTATTTTCTTTTTCTTTTTTCACATTTTCAGACCTGATATTTATACACAGAATTTGGGAGCAGGAGGACAAAAGGAATGCATATATGCAAAATCAAAGAATTCTTGCTCTAGATTTTTTGTTGTATGACTGACAAGATAAGAATGGAATAAACATGAATATTTGACAAGATGCAAAAAATATAACATAAATTATTTTCAGAACCATTCAGAAATACTCCAACAAGTGTTTACTGGCATTTGCAGGACAGCATTTCTAATTGAGGCAAAGAGGATTAAAAGATGATTTATCCTTCAAAAATGGTGGTCCAGAAAAGGATGATGTTTCTTGTACATTCTTTTCCCCCCAAGAATTCTATTCTGAGGTGAAGTTTTCAGTAAGAGTGATCTCATTCTAATGGAATGTTTGAATATTACCAGTAGTATAAACAGCATACAAATGTAATAGTACTCTTTTTATTTTCCAAAAAGTTGTAGGAATTGCAAGTCTTTAATAGTTCAGATGTATGAAAGTTTTAGAAATTGAGTTGCCACATTGAGGAATGAAAGGTTTCAAATTCAATTCTATGTAACTCTTTGCAAATGCGACTCTCTCATCTTATCGTAGTTCCACATTTGTTTTCTGACTCTTTTCCTCCAATGTTCTGATTCTGTCTGTTAGAAATCTGCTTTGTCTGGACATCATGGCCTCCCATTCTTTCTTTTGCTTTGTTATGTCATGTTCCTGGTAACTTCCATCTCCTTCGTTCTCTTCATTTTTTTCTCAATTTTTTTTTTTCTGGAGATATCTGTATCATCAGTTCACATAACAGATTATACCCAGAGATCACTCCTTGGACTTCCTGAATTTTTCGCACAACAGCCCAAGATTTCCATATCTCTCAGGATCATCTTTCTATAGCCCACAGCAGCCACCGCAATGGACCAATGTATGGGATAGCCATGATCTTCTGATTTATAGTGGGTCACGCAAAATATCATATTTTAATTTTCACAAAACAGCTTCTGGTCTTCCTGGTGCAGCTCACACGTGCCTTCCCCTTCAGGGAATGCCAGCCTGAAGAGTTTTTATCTGGCAGAATTCCCAGCAGACAGGGCAACAGAAAGGTAGAAAAGTTTTTTGTTTTATTTTGTTTTTTTCCCTTGGAGATAAAACAAGCAAGCACCATGTCCACACTCAGTGGTGATTGTTTTTGAGACTAAATTTCAGCAGACAGACAAAGACTCTCTTCCTCTTCTTCGAACATCTTTTGATATCACCTCTGGAATTCATCTTCGGGAAGCATCTTAGCTCATAGAACAAACCAAGTGTATCCCTTTGGTGAACTGGGTAATATGACAAGTAGTAGGGTTTGTCTCATGCCTCTTATAACATTCTGTCTTTGTCATATAACCAGTTACTTCCATGTGTGTGTGTGTGGGGGGGGAGATATAGTTTCTATCTATCATTGTTCCTTTTGCTGGTCTTATACAGTTTGTGTTTAGTAACTCCCCAAATGGTGGCATAATTACTGCTGTTTGATTCTAGGCTTGGTTTCACAGGGCAAGAAGTCATAGAGTGTTTCACTGATTCCACTTACTGGCTTCGTCTGGAGTCATCAGATGAGCTAGTACCTCTTTCCTACAAGATGAAAAATAAATTATACTATTTCTCTTTTAGCTTAATGCCAGAGGCTTAACACTATTCACTATTTAAATAATTCAAGACCTTTGCACATCCCCTCATTAGATAATTTTAAAAAAAAAATCATCATTGTTCTCTCTTCTCCATAAGGGGGTTTTATGGCTCCTTTGTCTTTCCTGTAGTATTTACTTTTATTTTATGAAAGGAAAATCTTTCTGAAGTAGGTCACTTTTTATCAATCAATCAATAAGCATTCATTAAGTGCCTACTCTGTGCCAGACACTGCAATAAGAACTGAATACACTGTACCAAGGACTGAACTGTCTGTTGAGATATATACATGAAAACCAAGTAAGTGGCAACAATAGGCACTAAATCTGATCTTTTAACCTTAGCATTATGCTTATCCAGGGCAGTATTTTTGTCTTAATTTTCTGCTTGAGAACTATAATTTTTTATAACTCTTATTGAATGATTGATTGTCAGACTATAACTTTATACTAAATAATAATAATAATAATAGCCTTTCTTTTCAATAAGCAACCAAGATCAGTCTGTGTCTGAGATTGTCTGGATTTCTCAAAGCAAAAATTCCTTTTTGATTTCCCATGAAAATTGCTGGGAAACATAAAGGTAAAGGAAGGAAGCATCTAAGGTAAAACTGATTCTCTGCCACCCTCTTCAATTCCATATTTCAAATATGTATGTATATGTTTATGTATGCACATATATATCCTTACATGCAAACATATAAGTGTATACACACATGACCATGTACTTTGAATCTTAATGCAAAGAAATTCTTACTAATAATTAGAGCTGCCCAAAAGCAAAATGGGTATATCCTTGAGAGATCCCTCAGTGGAGGTCTTCCATTAAGGCTGGATAACTTTTTAGATATATTGTGGTAAGGATTTTTTTTCAATAACAGTAACTAGTAGAATTTATATTAGCACTTATAGGGCTACAGATTTAAAATTGGAAGTGATTTTAGAGAACGTGGAGTTAAAACTACATAATTTACAGATAAAACCATTGAGACTGAGAGGTTAAATGATTTGTTCAGAGTTATACTGTTTCCATACAAGGATTCAAACTTGGGTCATGATCTCAAGTCCAGTGCTCTATTCAATATGATGCATAGCTTTCATTATGTTAGGAACTACATAGTCTCTGAAGTAGATTCCAACTCTAAGATTATATCATCCTATGAAAGAAACTTAATAAATTAATTCAAATCAGCAACTTATTTAATAGTATCATAATGTGATAATTTTAATAGAGGAAATTGGATAAAGCAACATTTACTCCCAAAGAAAAGTATCTCTAATCATCAAACATCTGATACCGGTTGTATTAGGTTTGGACAAAGGGCCTCCTTGTACTTTTCAAATCATGGTCTAAGCAGGCAACAATTATAGTAGTAAAGAAATTAAACTTGCTGGATGGGGAGAGCAAGTAGGCAAGTGGGGCAAGCCAAAGAAACAGCTATATGTGCACACATACATATATGTATATGCTACATGTACATAGAGTATATGTGTATGCATACATGGCTTCAGAGAAGAGGTAATATTTGTTTTTTACTCTTTCCCTAACTCTTAATAGACAGAACATATAGCAAAATTTAGGAATTCATAGATTCATTACTATCTCAGAATAAGATTGGCTCTATACTAAAGAAAACATAATTAATAAAGGAAAATTTCAGTTTCAGCTAGAATATATAGGACAAATTAGAACCTCTGCAGAATAGAATCCTAGGGTTTGGGAACTGAACACAAATAGCAAACATCCCTGTTTGCTGCTGCTATAGGCTTCCCAGAGAAGAAAAGAGGCTGGAGTGGAAAGAGAAAAGGGGAGCAATCATATTAGTTTTGGTAACCACAAGGCCCTGAAAGTCATACCTGAGTCTACTATGTCTTTATTCCAGTGGTAACAGTGGACTCTGTCATTCCAGTGGTAATAGTGGACTCTGTCTTCATTTAATGTTAGTTTTCTAATAATATATCAGGCTACCAGTAAATATTAGCTGTCATTGTTTTTTTGTTTTTAAATGTAATTTATTCATTTAGTTTAATACACATTGCTTAATGAATCATGTTGGGAGACAAAATCAGAACAAAGGGGAAAAACCAAGGGAGAAGGAAAAAAACAGAAAAAAAGATCTGAACATAGCATGTGTTGATTTATATTCAGTCTCCTTGGTTCTTTTTCTGGATGCAGGGAGATTTTCTATCCAAAGTCTAGTGGGATTGCTTTGGATTACTGAACCACTGAGAAGAACCAATTCTTTCAGAGCTGATCATTGAATATTCTTGCAATGGTTCTGCTTGTTTCAGTCAGCATCAGTTCATGTGAATCTTTCCAGACCATTCTAAAATCAGCTTGTTCATCAGTTTTATAGAATAATGATATTCCGTTACTTTCATATACCACAGATTATTCATTCATTCCCCAATTGATGGGCATCTACTAAATTTTCAATTCTTTGCTACCAAAAAAAACTACCATAAAAATTTTTGCACATGTGGGTCCATTTCCCTTCTTGATGATTTCCTTGGGAATCATAGTAGTATTGTCATTACTAGTTCAAAAAATATGAGTAGTTTTATAATCCTTTGGGCATAGTTCCAGATTGCTCTACAGACTGGTTGGATCATTTCTATTTTTTTTTCTTTTTCTTAATTTGTTTTCTTTTCTTTTTTTTAGTTTTAGTTTTTTTATGTCCCTTCCCACATCATTTTTACAGGGAGAAACTGAAGCTGAGGGAATGTCCCTTATGTAAAGTCAACTAGATCAGGAGAAATGCAAAGCACTCCCTGGATAGAAGGGGAGAACAATGACTTGCCTGGATAATCTGCCCTTAAGTGTTTATGGTTGGATCATTTCACAACTCCACCAACATTATTATCTCATTTTTCCACATTCCTTCCCACATTTATCATGATCTTTTCCTGTCATCTTAGCCAATCTGAAAGATGTGAGGTGGCAAATAAGAATAGTTCTAATTTGTATTTCTCTAATCAATAGTGATGTATAGTTTTTTTCATATGACTATAAATGGCTTTTATTTTCATTATCTGAAAATTATCTGTTCATATCCTTTGACTATTTATCAATTGGGGAATGAGGTATATTCTTATAAATTTGAAACAATTCTTTATATAATTTAGAAATGAGATCTTTATCACAAGCACTGGCTGCACCCCTTTGTCATTACCTATCTTATTAAGGCCCAATGTATTAACTATTTCAGATTAGATTTGGCTTCTATGTTTGGCAAGATTAATTGATTTCTACACAATATCAAATATCTCTAATTCAAGAAATTGCCCTTATGACTGTTTAGGAATAGCACTTCCGAATTATTCTCAGAGGCCTCTGATTTGAGGATTTCAATTGCATTTCAAATTATAAACTCAAGTGGGAAATGTGGAACACAATTTTTGAACACTCCTATTTTGTCCCTTATCTTAATGAACTTTTCCCACCTACTGCTTTGTGCAAGGAGTTTTCTCTATCTCAAATGGTTCATTGACTCCTCAGAGTACTGGGTATGTTATACTGTGTGCTATAATTGCTCTCCAAAACAGGGATTGCCAGAGTGTATTAGGCCTTGGGGAAGGTGAGGTACTATAAAGGATGGAAGACAACTGATCTTGTTATCACTGAGCAGGCAGCGCAGATCCAGGTCAGTATCTTTCTGTCAGAAATGGAAAAAGGGACTTAGCAAAGTTGTCACTAATAGATAAGAATAGTCCTTGTTTCCTATTGGAGCAATGTACATTGTAGAAACAGTTATATGCATATATAGACACACACACACACACAAAATTAACCATTTTGTACCTTAATTTCCTCCTTTTTAAATGAGGTTATAACATAAACCTTTTAGAGAGAATCAAAGGAGTTATTTTAGGTAAAGTGCTTCTCAAAGTATTTTTATTTGAATGTCAGCTATTGTTATTAGCAATCATTACACATACAAGTTATTTTGTCTGAATAAGTCTTACAATATAATATTCTGTATATATCCCCATGTCTATATGTATATATTCATGACATTCAATTTTTAAAATAACTATTATACTATTTGTAAGGTGTTATAGTGAGAACAATATTAAAAATGAATTCTCATCAGTCTTTTAAAAAGTCCCTTAAATAACAGATTTTCATGGATCTCTGCATCTATTTTCTTTTACCTTTTAAAATCTTTAATCAAGTGTAAATATTGCCTTACTTTAAAGTGGGGGGAAAGTTCTTAGAATTTTTCTATCTCTTTTCTTCTCTGACCTATGACTTTTTTCCATTGAATGTTTGTCTTCTGCTAAATCATTCTGATTTTTCATTCCTAAATTAAAGTCCTATTTCATGACTGTGTAATGATTCCTGTGATGATTGCAACATTCTAATCAGTTCTGTTATTTACTTTTTACTTTTATAATTTACTGAGAATTGCACATAAAATTATCTTCTTTTCTATTCACACAATTCAATTCCCTGTAATGATGTCTCACCTGTCCCCTTCTGTCACTAGCACCACAGTCCTTCAGTAGCTCTTCAAAAATGTCCTCTAATTCTCCTTAACTCTCTTGTTTTCACTTTGGTTCATCTCCTAATAACCTTCTTTGTTCCCTTACTTCACTACATCTCATTGGTAGACAGCTAAGAAGATCCATCATGCCTGTCAGGTCAGCTGTCCCCTCCTCCAAATGTCCCCTTTTAAAATTGGCTTCTGTCAGGATGCCCTTTAATAAGTGTAGGGGTGTTATGAGAGTTTCTCAGAGGTTCTAGTATCTTTATAGTCTCTTTGTATAAGGGTATTACTTTGGTAAATGAAAAGCAAAACAAAAAGGAGTCGATCAAATTGAAATTGTATTTAGTGAAAAATTTACCTTCTCCAAAATTGGAGAAGATAAAAATAGGGGAAGGGGGATATAGACCACCTTTTATTCACCGATTCTTCCATAAAGCCATGTTTACTTTACAGTATGAAAACACGTTTACTTTTTTTTTTTTTTTTTTTTTTTTTTTTTTTTTTTTTTTTTTGCTGAGGCAATTGAGGTTAAGTGACTTGCCCAGGGTCACACAGCTAGGGAATGTTAAGTGTCTGAGATCAGATTTGAACCCAGGTCCTCCAGACTTCAAGGCTGGTGTTCTATCCACTGCACCAACTAGCTGCCCCCAAAACAGGTTTACTTTTACCAGAATCATCCCTGGTATAAAGGAATGACAAATAGAAGCCAGAATATATCCAGCCCTGGAAAGAGAATCCAACAAAAGGGTAAAATTGTCATAGGAAGGGTTATGGGATAGTGGGACATGGCAATTCTATAGCTCTTTAGAAGACTTTCTGTTTCAGATTGAATTGGTAAGTAGGGATAAAAGATGAGGGAAAGCATAACAACTAGCCTAGGGACTGCTCAAAAGCATCCTTACAACAGTCTAGAGGGAAATGGATCAAAACTCAAATAAAAAAATAAAAGGTATGATGAAGCTAAATAGAAAAAAATGGGAGGAGTAGGCTGTGAACAACATCCTTTATCACCAAAAAACAAACATGATGCCATTCTGCTTTCTTCTGAGGTGCCAAGCCTAAGGAAATGAGCTCATCAGCAAAATGCCTGAGCCATATTATTTTACATGAACAATAATGCCATGGTATAAAAACTAACTATGTTTGGCTTAATTAGCAATGTTCAACACCTGTGGCATAAGCCCCTAAACAGCAAATGATTATAGTGACATTGTTCTCTTGGGCTGTTAAGGCTGTGTCCAATTTTCTCAGTCCATTTTGGAGAATGCTGCCTAAAAGAAAATTGGACACAGCCTAACAGGCAGCAAAAATAATGCAGTTGAATTGACACCAGTCTTGAAGGTCTCAGGGAAGCAAATGAATAGCAGTTGCCAAATCAAGCTGCTTTATCAAACCTAGTCTTAAATAGGGATGTACTGGGGGAAAGCTTCTCAGAGGACATTCTAGAGAAAGAGGAAAGAGAAAAGTTCTCCTGATTCTTTGACAACTCAAAGTGATTTCATGTCTCCTTTACATAAGATGATATGTATAGGCTAATGATCAGGCAGGTTCCATATTTTATGCTGGTGTGCCTTTTGCCTTAAAGAGATAATGTTGTTTAATGGATTGAGTGTTAAACTTGGAGTAATAAGTAATCTGTTCAAATCCTGCCTCTGACACTATCTTGTATAATAATTAACAAATCACTCAAACTCTCTGGCCCTCTCTAAAACTTAAAACTTAAATAATGTATTAGGTTTATGATGGTGAAGGTGAAATCAAAGATCCTTGATGTAATGAAGTAGGGAACCTCACTACATGGAGCAGCTGTCCATAAGTGGGACCCTTTAACAACATATAAAACCTATGGACCTTTTCTCAAAATAATTTTAAATACATCAAATAAAATGCTTCAGGTTACAAATGAAATCAATTATGTTGAAAGACCATTATTAAAATAATTTTAAAAATCAGATAAAAAAGTCCAACTTAAGGATCCCTAACATAGAGGCTGAAATCAGATGCAATCTCTTTGAAGTCTGGACATAGCTCTTGTTCAGTAATGCAGTGTCTAGCATGGTTTACAGTCATGTCAGAAGCTTATATATTTTTCTGATATATATAGGTACATTGGACTGGTATTTTATTTTCAGGGACCATGCCTGGAAAACAATATTCATTCCATTCATGTGAGATTTATCTATTTTTTACTTATTTATGTATTTATTTATTTTTTGCTAAAGCTATTGGGGTTAAGTGACTTGCCTAGGATCACACAGCTAGGAAATGTTAAGTGTCTGAGGTCATATTTGAACTCAGGTCCTGTTGACTTCAGGCTGGTGTTCTATCCACTGTGCCCCAATTTATCTATTTTCGATACAATTTAGGATAATTCTTCTAATTCATATTATTTATGTTCTTGTTTTCTCTTTACACACTGAACAAAGGACTAAGAAGAAATTCTTCACAGAAAAAAAAAACTACACAGGCATTGAAGTTCCTACACAATAAGGAATCTGTGTTCTATAGGCTAGTTCTGTAGGCTCTCTTTTAAAATTTCTACAGGTTATCCAAAAATCTATTCACATCCCAGATTACCTGAATTTAGAAATAGCTTTTCCCCATAGCTCACAATAGTATTTTTTTAGTCTATAACAATTTTAAAGAGCCTCATTCAAGTTGGCAGATGTTATATAAACAATCAGATTTTAAGTGCCAGTGGAAATTCACATCCAAAATATTGATGATCATATGGTATGAAGGAACCAATTATTTCCATGTTACGGAGCAGTCAATTTTATGGTGCTTTACCCAATGCAATTGGATTAGATTTTGAGTTGGTTTTATGTTGCCTATCACTGAAACACATAAAAACTCCCTGTCCAGCCATGCTCTCAAAGCAAATGGATTCAGTTTCTTTGAAGGAATATATTAACATTTTTTTCAAAAAGGGATGAGCCCTCATTTAGACATTTTAACATATTGCCTATTTAGTTACACTTTAAGTGTTTGGGAAAAGATTATTCTTTTAAGTCTTGAAATAATTGGGTTAAAACAATATTTCATCTTATGTTTTTGCCTGATTCCATAGAATCAATATTCTCAATATTCTCTGCTAGCACCAAAAATTAACATAATTTGTTATATTTATAGTCTATTTTCAATTTCACATTAATAGTTCATATCATTTATGATGCCTTTGAAGAGATATCTGGATATTTATTAATCTAAGTGCAAGGTTGTAAAAATGTATGTTTTCTCACCACTATATGGATGATTTATGTGATTTTGCTAAAAATCTCTCATTTTGAAAAGTTGACGTTAAATTTCTTATGAAGAAAATGCAAGAAGGCTATTAAAATTGCCAGTGTGCTTGCAACAATAAAAAGTTTGCCCTGGGTAGCTTACAAAATTTGCAGTTCTGAAAGGATGGCTAAATTCTTTTAGCACAATGTACCAAAAATACCTCCAGGATAGAAAAAAAGGTTATTGCACAATATTTGTATAATCTTATAATACAAATTATTTTATCACAAGACTTATGACCAGATAGTTTTATATTGAGACCTATAATAAAAACATGCCGGTCTCTGATCATTAGATTTTTTTATTAGCATACACTATTTCAGATTTTCTGACTTGTAATAAAAGCAAGACTTGGAACCATACTATGTGTTCTCTTACCCATTTAAAACTTAAGTAGCTTGAGGTCATTCCTTTAAAATACTTCAATATTTTCTTGACCAATCTTGGTAAACATCTGATGTTACAGGATTCCATCCAAAATATATTTCCTTAGATGAGTAAGTTTACAGCATTTCATGTTTATACAGACATAGTGAATAGAATGTTGAACATGGTAGTAGCCTTAGAAATCATCTAGTTCAAGCTGGTCATCTTGGAGATGCTGAGCTTGAAGAAGCGGAGAAAAGTAGCACAGCTTTCAAAAAGTATTTTTTGTGTCTAGATCAAATTCAGCAAAAGGAGAAATGCAACAAGGAATCAAAGAACCTGTTGCAATTAAAAAAGAGAATCCCAGACTTCTTCTAAGAGTAGGAGAAATGTCATGGTAGACCCAACCCCCCCCCCAAAAAAAAACCCAAAACATGATATAGATACCCAGAGCATTTTACATCCTCATTCCATTCTAATTATACAAGAAGACAGGAGTACTTATCCCTCAGAAAATCTTCACTGACTAACCCCTAAAGGCCAGCTCCCAGGAAAATGGAGGGATGTACATCAGAGTAATGGATTTATGAAATCAAATTGTAGTAAAAGGACTCAGAATAGTGGCCCAAGAAGAAGAAAAGGGGTGTGAATCAAGGGTGGAGAGACAATTATTGGTAGAAGCATGCTCTTTAAATGTAGGGGCAGAGCTCTCTGCCTTTCTCTTAATATAGTTCTAGAATAGTACATGCAAGTTGTTTGCTTAAGATGTTACATTCTAATTCCTTCTAGTTTCTTATCTTATTCCTACAGATTGATTGCTATGTTCACTTTTATAGTCTACCTAATTTCTTTGAATGTGCTAATTTTCAGAGCTACATCATTGTAATGTGAGGAATTCAACAGGCAGCTTTGAATGTTCCAAGGAGTCAAGAAGATGTAAGATAAAATCTGGAATCAGATACTTATTAGCTATGTAACTGGACAAGTTAACTTCTTTTTGCTTAATTTCATCTATAAAATGAGTAGTATATTAGCACTTATCTCCCATAGTTGTGGGAGGCTAAAATGAAATAATGTTCATTTTAACATTTATAAAACATGAGCATTAGCTATTCTTATATCAATATTGTTGTTACTGCTGCTACTACAATTACTACTATGTTTAATTCTTAAGGCAATAAATTCTTGTCTTCTCAGACATAGGAGGCACAGTGGGTAGAGTGCCAGATATGGAATCAGAAAAATTCACCTTACTAAGTTGAAGTCTGGCTTTAGATCTTTACTATCTGTGTGATGCTAGGCAAGGGTTTGCCTCAGTTTCTTCATCTCTAAAATAAACTGAAGAAGGAAATGAAAAACTATTGCGTTGTTTTGCCAACACATATGGGATAACAAAAAGTTAGGCACAACTGAAAAATGAATGAACAAAAATATTAGGTATTAGCAAACACACAAGTAATATGCCTACTTCCATAGCAGGACCCATTTGTATTTAAATATATGTTTCTTGTATGTGTGCAAATACATTTGCAAGCATATGTATATGCCAAAATACACAATTAGGAAACACTGACATTTTGAGAAAGACCCTGACAAAGTCAAAAGTTCTTGAAATTGAAAGAAAGTTTTCATGAGTATTCCAAGGATCTTTCTTTGAATTTTTGTTATTTAACATTATTGTTGACAATTTTACTTGAATGAAATCAGAGTTGGCATGCAAATCATATTAGGATATGCCATATTAGCAAGGCACTTGGAGGGACAGTTTACAAACACTGTATGATTTGTATGGAGACGAAAAATGTATTTTCATATTAGAACATTGGACATAATGTAATGCCATAAACTAGCAATCTTAATGGTTATTCTGGTCATGATATAGTCATAATGGTCATTAACTAGTTCTATGATCATTAGTAATCTCTCAGTTCTCTAGGTCACAGAAAATTATTGATACTTATTGGTAGAATATCTATATACAAACTCTTGTGTAGACAATATCACATCTAACAAGATCTTGTCTGATTATAACCATCAAAACAAAAGAAAACAAAACAAATAAGTAACCAGAGACAGAGAAACATAAACAATCAGAGACAGTTTTCAAGTTTTTATAGGGATACCAAAAAGAAAAGAGGTTTTTTTTTTTGTTTTGTTTTGTTTTGTTTTGTTTTTTGGTTGGTTGGTTTGGCTTGGCCTCAGAGCAAAATTCACCTAGATATGACAGAAACAAATTTTAGTTTGATATTTAAAAAAAACTTTTTAAAATTTAGTTTTCTAAAAATGGAATAGTCTGCCTCTGGCAATGGTGAGGTTCTCTCTATGTAAGTCCTTTAAGCATAACCTTTTAAAAATGTGTTGTTATTCTGGCTTAGTTTGGCTAAAGAATCATTGAGGCCCCTTCTGTCTTTGATATTCTGTTTTTTTATTATTTCTCTTCTGCAATTGTCCTACAAAATGAGTATGTATTGGTGCACAATTCTTTCATCTTTCCTTCAATTTTTCCCTGAAAAAAATTGGTAGCCTTAGATGGTTATACCAACCAACCTGAAGTTTTTTAAAGTTTTTTCAACATATAAATCAATTCCATCTAGATATAATTTCTAGGCAATTCTTTCATAAGCGATTCCTCAATTTCCTCATGTAATGTAACCAAGGTGACCTGATGATGACCTTCAGCAAAAATGTCATCACTTCCACATAAGATTTTGTGGAAAATAACACATTAGTAACTTTGTGGATGATTTCATATTTTCAAGTGATTTTTTGGTTTTACATTCCCTCTCCAATCCAAAATGTCCCCAAAATAACTTTATGCACTTTAGAACCAGGGCTAATCTGGGATCCTATGTAGTTACATTCAGAATTTAAAATAATAATTAAAGATTATGAGCCCTTAAAGAAATAAAGAAATTGAAGTCATCAATCATGTAAAGGTTAAAAAAAAAACTCCTATTCTTCCAGGTCTCTCAGTGACTCCACTTTCCCCTTGGTCCTGATATCTTGGTTATAGACTTTAAGTTTCATTACCCAAAACTCCAATCATTTGTTTTGATATAAGAACATTTCAATCTTTACCCATGCTTCAGATTATTATGTTGCCTAATAATATCAGAATAATTTTCTGTTTTTTTTCACTCTTTCTATTGTTTTCTTGCATTTTATTTTCTTCATCATTTTCTTTTCTTGTACAGATTTGATTTTTCTTGTACAGAAAGATAATTGTATAAATGTGTACATATATATATATATATTGGATTTAACTTATATTCCTACTATGTTTAACACATTGGACTATTTGCCATCTAGAGGAGGGGATAGGAGAAGGGAGAATAAACTGGAACACAAGGTTTTACAAGGGCTAATGCTGCAGAATTATCTATGCATACATTTTGAAAGATAAAAAGCTTTAATAAAAAATAAACAAACAAACAAATAAATAAATAAAATTAATCAGTATCTTCCAATTTCCTATTGGGAAAAAAATTAAATACTTTACCCTCCCATCCAGATCTGGCTACCAACTGACTATATATCCTATTATCCAAAAATTATCTTACATTATTCTATATTCATGCCTGACTAGACTACTGATTATATACCAACATCCATTCATTAGGGCAAGTCATGTTTCATTTTTAGCATGTTCTTATTTATCCTCTTTATCTAAAGATATTCTTTACTTCCTTTAAAGACTAGTCTATTTGTGTCCTTTTCTATGAAGCCTTTCCTAAATACCATCAGTTGAAAATGATCTTTAGCTCTTCAAGTTTTACTACTTCCTTTCTCTAGAACTCTTCTTTTTCTCCTATCACATCTGTATTATATTTACTTGTGAACATGGCACATATTCTCTAGTAGAATACAAGCACCTTCAGAGCAGGGGCTGTCATTTTCACTTTTGTAGACATTGGCTAGAGCAAACTTTTACCCATAATAGGCAATTAGAAAGTTTTAAATTGAATTGTGAAGAATGTTGTACATATTGAAATAGTTTAAAACTAAAGCATCTTGTTGTTAACCACAGCTCCATGGTTGTCATATGAAAAAATCAAAATTATCTAACAAAAGGTGCTAGGAATCATTTATAGTTAAATTTCATTCTCTCGGTTTTTATGATACTTGACTAATTTATATTTAGTATTTTCATTTTTTTCTTCATCCTTACCTTTCATGTTTGCTCAGTTATCACTATTGGTTACACCTAGGAAGTACCATTCACTACTGCCTCCTCCACTCCAATTTTATTCCTACAACCCCAATCCAGTAAATCCTACTTGGAATATTATAATAACTTCCCTTTTTCCCATTATACCTCTGATTTTCATATTACCAAACTAATTGCTTTATGCATTGATCAGATTATGTTACTCTTTGTTTAATAGATTTTTTTTTACAATTTTATTTTTATTTTATTTTTATTTATTTTTGCTGAGGCAGTTGGTATTGAGTGACTCACCCAGGGTCGCACAGCTAAGAAGTGTTAAGAGTCTGAGGCCATATTTGAACTCAGGTCCTCCTGACTTCAGGGCTGGTGCTCTATCCACTGTGCCACCTAGCTGCCCCTATGTTACTCTTATACTCAAAAAATTTCAATAGTTTTCCATTACCTCCCAAATTGAGTTCAAATTTGCTGTACAGACATTCAAGGCTTTCTAAAATTTGGGCCATTTACCATCATCTCATAATCCTCCTCTCTGAATACTCTATGTTCCAGTGAAATAGAAAATGTAACTGGTAATCTTCTGTCCCTTTGTTCATTTAATCCTCAAATATTATCCCCATCTATACTTGCTCTCATATTTTCCCCATTCTTTAAAATCAAATCAAATTTTCATCAGCTCTTGTATTCAAACTTTGACCCTTCTATTGGTAATATTCTCATATTATTTACTTCAGTTCCCAAAGCACCCTGTATCCATTCCAATTCATTTACTATGGGATATTGCATATTATTATTATATACATACTTATTATGTTGCAATTTCCATGAAGTTAGGAACTTTTTCTCTTCTGCACTTTCCATCTCTTTAAATATTAAGTAAGGTGTTCTGTATCTCAAGTGCATAACGAAAGTTCATGGAATTGAAGTTTGTTGTTTGACTTCCTACAAAATTTGAACCTCACATCTTTGAATTTTAATTCAGAATAATAATATCACCCTTTGTGCCATAAACATGGACTCATGTATTCATATTTTTAAAGAGTGGTTGTATAATTCTGCAATGCAGTAACCAAAAGCTTGAACTCAGGGTTTATTTAGAATTCTCCTAGAAAAATGAGCCATTTAGAGCAATGATCCTGGGTTGGGTATTACCACTAGTATCAACAGCTAAATGTTTTTTTTCTTTTAACTAAAAGAAGATGTTACTAGGAGAGTACAGAGTTTTAAGTTCTGATTTTGAGCCCCAAGAGACAGGACAATGTTACTGAATTCTAGTCCATTCAAGATGAGTGGGAGAAGTGAAAAAAACCTAGCTCCTCTTTTGCTTTCTAAGTGATACCTAGTCTTAAAAATGTAAAATGGTAGATTTTGACTAAACAGCTAAAAGGTTCCTTCTAGGGGCAGCTAGATGGCACAGTGCAGGGGGGGGGCAGCTACATAGTGCACTGAATAGAAAATTAGCCCTGAAGTCAGGAGGCCCTGAGTTCAAATTCAGCCTCAGAAACTTAACTACTAGCTGTATACCCTAGGCAAGTTACTTAATCCCAATTGCCTCACAAAATTAAAAAAAAATGTTCCTTCCATCTGTTAATCCTATAAAAACCTATTGCACATCTCTTCAGTAGAAGTAGCAATAGTCTCACTGGACCTTTGGCTTTTCCTGTTTAATAGATATCCTAAATTCTAATTAGCAATGTGAAGTGTTCTTTAAAAAAATTTATATTTAAATATTTTAGTCTTAGGTAAATAAGGGGCAGTAAAGAATGTTAATATTTCTTTAAATCACAAAACTTAACAGGCACATGGGACCCTTTTCAGTATACCCTATTTTATGTCTCAAGAAACAAATATCTGCTTCAAAGCAATTCCAGGGAGAAGATGGACATAAACCTCTTCAGTCTATATCTATACTGTACAAGGTCTGGTTATTTTCAGGGTATAGGCCTTATTTAATTGCTTTAGATTTTGTTTTGTTTTGTTTGTTATTTCAAAAATTGAGAATTCAAACAATGAGAATGCATTGTGGGTAGCTTTTTTGAGTTTCTTTCACATCACCAGGAATATAACACATTAATTAGAGATTAATAAACAATGCCAATTAATTTTATTAATTAAACTATTATAGTATAACCTCATTTTTAAACTTCCAGGCCCTCTATCTATAATAATTGAAAAGTAACAATACTAAAAATCAGTAATTAAAAAATAATTTTTAAAAATCCATCCTGAATTGTATGTGTATGTATATTTGGTCAAGACATTTATATTTTGGGATCTTAGTTTCCTTATTTTTAAAATGAGGAAGGGGGTGTCAATTATGACGCTATTTATAAGGATCATTTTACCTTTAATATTCAATGGTTCTATGATTTTTCTAATTTAGACTAGAACCCTTTTTCTTATTTTACAAAATAAAAGTACCTGAGACAAAGAAAAAAAGGAAGAAAAAAAAAACAGCTCACGTCATGTTTTCTAAAGTTATTTTTATTGGATTTAGCTCAAAGGTCAATCCCAAGAAGATTCTAAGCAGTATGTATGTTTTATTTTGTTTTTGTAAAAGTAAAAAAAAAGTAGGAAAAAAATCTCATAATATTCCCTCCATACCCAATATACAGGACAAATGTTACTAAGAATCAATGCATTTTTATGTGCATAAGAAATCCTAGTATAAAAGAAGTCTTCCCACCAGATTTGTAATGAGAAAAGCACATCAAATATCTTAAATAGCTCTATCAATTCAAATTGTCACTATTGTTCTTTTTGGGTTTATCATAGAGGATCTAAAAAGGAAGACATTATGATGATTAAGCCAGGATAGGATTTTCTTTCCTCTGCAAATAAAAGAGATTCTAAGAATTATACTGACAAGTTCCAGGTAGAGATGTGGGAACTGTAAAAACTCCAATGTATTTACATTTTTCCTATGAATTTACTATGCAGGTAATTGAGAAAGTTAAAGCTTAGAATTATTTTATCATCTTTTTGGTCTATTTTCCCCATTTCTTTTATCAGGGTGGGAGGGGGAACACTACTCCAATTATACTAAAATAAGCCTACAGTATGGTTAGTAGATTCTACCTCAGCAAATCTATATTCACAAATATATGCAATCAAATGTGACATTTCTTTCATATGCAGTTAGTTGAAAATCAGTTATTTAGTGCTATTCAATACCACCAAGCAAAGAAAAATAGCAAAAGAACATTTTTATCCAAACTTTCCATATTTGGTGAGGCAATGTTCATCAGAAAAATCTTATTAAGAAGCAGTTTGAATGTAAAGGGTCATAATCATGGAGAATTCTTCGTTTTTATCAATAGAAAGATTTGGATGATTTTTTAAAAATATCACTACTTATTTGAATATGATTAGCAACTGAATGCTTGTTGAGATGAAGTCACTGTGGTTAGTACCAAGTACACTTTAAGAATTTATAGAATCAACAGGATGATTCACTTTTCATTAGAGAAAATTACAATGAGAGGGTACAAGAAAGAATAAAAAGGAGATGTTCCTTAGACAGTAATTTTATACCTTTTATTTTATAAATTAGAAAATGCATTCATTGTTTGTGGCAGCCCTTTTTGTAGTGGCTAGAAACTGGAAACTGGATGGATGCCCATCATTTGGAGAGTGGCTGAATAAATTATGATATATGAATGTTATGGAATATTATTTTTCTGTGAGAAAGGACCAGCAGGATTATTTCAGAGAGGTCTGGAGAGACTTGCATGAACTGATGCTGAGTGAAATGAGCAGAACCAGGAGATCATTATACACAGCAAGAACAATACTATATGATGATCTATTCTGATGGACATGACTCTCTTCAACAATGAAATGTTTCAAACCAGTTCCAATTGTTCACTGAAGAAGACCATATACACCCAGAAAGAGGGATGCGAAATGTGGACCACAACATAACATTTTCATGCTCTCTATTGATGTTTGCTCGCATTGTGTTTCCTTTATCTGATTTTTCTTTCTTGTAGATATGATTTTTCTTGCACAAAAATGATGTATGGAAATATGTATACATATATTCAATTTGTCAAGTATTTTAACATAATCAACATGTAGGGGATATCCTGCCATCTAGGGGAGAGGTGGGGAGTAGGGGGGGAAATTTGTAACAGAAAGCTTTGTAAGGGTTATTGTTGAAGAATTACCCATACATATGTTTTGCAAATAAAAAGTTTTTATAAAAAAAATGCATCCATAGCATTATTTAATCTAATGTATAGTGCTAACTTACTTGTAAAATTTTATAGTAGATGATAGGTGTAGAGGTCTGGTTTCTATAACTTCTGAATGAAGTATGTATGTATGTATATTTCTCTTCCCATCCCAAAATCCTTAGTCTTCAAATTCATTTGGAAACTGATGGAATCTCAAACCATTAAAGAGATGCCCCTTATTTTTCTCCCCTCTGGCATTCATTATTTCATGTTTTTCTTATTTCAATAGATTCTTAATATATATTAGAAAAAAAAAGTTATACTAAAGAAAATGAAAAAAAAAATTTCCCTGGTAAAGTTTTTCCTCCTCCTGGAATAATTTCATAATGTCGCTTAATCACTAAAAGCCAGATCTTATTTTAGCCCCTTCAATAAAGTTTCTTAATTTGGTTTCAATTTCAGAATTTTCATGACTATTTTCAATGAAAAGAAGCCATATCATCCAGAGCATTCAATTGTAATCATTGGCTTTTTATCATATTGCCTTTAACAGTTTACAATATGTTTCTTTCTTTGGCAATCTGTGTGACTTTTAGGGCCTATCCTTTCATTCCCAACAATTTCTTGATATTTCCTTTTTATATAATGTCATGAATGAAAAGATATGGTCTTAGTTCAAAATGATTGAAATATTGAGTGTTATTTTGAAGACTGATTTTGAGTATTATTTTCCTCATTAGATAATACATTTGCCATAATACTTCTATTCTCATACTTCAAATTCATTATTATGTGTTATCAGGATGATTCGACGGATGCAAATCTAAACTTGGAAGACAGCTATAGTGTTTAATTCTTAGTAGAGTACCTGGCCACCAATAGCAAACATTAAATGAATACTTACTGAATGATTACTATTCTAAATTAAAATGAAGAGGTCAAGAGATTTCTCTACCTGAAATTTTACTGCAAAAGTTTTGGATCTTTAGAAACTTTCTCCGTCTCTCTCCCTGTCTCTCCCTGTCTCTCCCTCTCTTTTCCTCTCTCTGCCTTTCTCTCTCCCTCTCTCTCCCTCCCTCTCTCCCTCCCCCCCTCTCTCATTGTTTGTGTGTGTGTGTGTGTGTGTGTGTGTGTGCGCGCGCGCGCGTGCACGTGCCTGTGTGTATTTAGGAATTAGAAGTAAATGTGAAAAGAACCAATATGATTCTCATTCTTTCCTTTATCATTGAAAACAACCTTTCCATTTAGGTAGTCTAATAAAAATGTGTTCACATGTCAATAAAATGTATTGAATGATTTCTCAAATGAATTTAAAATAATTAGAACATAGCAAATCACATCTTGAAAATGGTCCCAGATTCCAAATGTGATTCTGGCTAATTTCTATATTGAATTTTATTTATCTTGCTGAAGTCCACTAAAACAAGAACCTAGAGACTTCCTTTCCAAAGCTACCTCAGCAAATTGAATATATTTTACATAGCCTGATATGTATCTGTTTTCTCTCCATTGAGAAAGTAAATTTCATGTGGAAAGTAACTGTTTTTCTCTCTGTCTCCCATGCTTAACATGGTGTTTGTCACATATTTAGCAATTTAACATTTAGTAATACTTATTGATTCATTGAATGAAATAAAAAGAAATATCAGCATTTTTTATTATTCAATATATGTGATTCCTTAGAGTTATCACATACTGCAATGCTTTCTAAAAATCCTCATGTCATCCATGTTAATGTACCTTTCATCCCCTACAAATCAAAACCCCACTATACTTTTCTATGAAATGCTATCCCTGTCAGTGTTTTCCCACAAACCCTGTGCAGAGAATCCACTCAGTAGTTTGTAAGCTTTCTTCTCATCTTCTGAATAATTCATATTAACAATGCAGGACTTGAACTATCCATAATCTGTGTTTCATTCCCATTACATGATCACTCTGCCTTCTTTTCTAGTTATACCTATCATACTGCATGACACCATGAGAAATTAATTTCATGGATATTTGCATAATAGAAAGAAATTGTCCAAGTTCCTTTTTGCCCTTACTCATGACTTTTCTTTCAAAGTATAATATAAAACATTCACTTCATTCTATTCATCCTTAGCAATCAAAGCAAATTTCCAGCTATTTCTTGTGTAACATTACAGGTAGCTGAGGGTAGGAACATTCTGATTTCTCCATTGTGTCAGTATTGATTTTTGATTGCAGAGGTTATTCTGTCGATGAAAAGCTCATAATCAGAATTTGTGACACATCTCACAAAAGTACATGGTAGAAAGCAGTCCAGAAACACACTAATTTAGTTTTCTCAAAATGGGACAAAGGTAGCCATCCATGTTTGATTGTACAGAAATGCTAAGCTTTACTTTCTCATTTCTGAGACTGAAAAAACAGGTTCTAGTACTAAGCAATTCACTTTAATAAATCTAACATTCTATGTCAGAAATTAAAATCGGTGAAGCATGAGAGTAAGGACATATAACATCACTACTTTCTTCAATTATCTAAAATGTTGTCATCAAAAACTGAAATAAACTCCTTTTGAGTGGGTCCAGAAAGCAGAGAACTCATATAGATAGAATTTTCATGGAGATATATTTTATGTCAATATTAAACAAAGTTAGGGGAAGCTAGGTGGTGCAGTGGATAGAGCATCAGCCCTGAAGTCAGGACAGCCTGAATTCAAATCTGATCTCAGACACTTAACATTTCCTAGCTGTGTGACCCTGGACAAGTCATGATTGGCTATCTCTCAGGGGGTTTACAAATCGATTCCTATATTTGATGGTAAGATAAAAGTAAAAGTTCAGAATTATTGATGGCTAAAGGTGTAAGAAGTAACACAAAAAAAACTTGATCAAGAATAATTGTGATGGAAAAAAACATAGAAGATCCAGTCTTGAAACCAGAGTTGAGAATAACAGATAGCCAGAATCACACACTGAGAACCCAGAAATATTTAAAGATTCAAAGCGAGACCTGCAGCTTTTCTTTGGAGAGTTAATATTAGAACAGGGACAAGAATCAAATTGGAGGACAATGAATGAATATATAGCTATCTGCAATAGGAGAATTATAATGCTAAATGGGATCACAGAATAAAGATTTCATCTATATATATTATCAAATCAACAGAATGTTATTTGAAGTAACCATTTTTTTAAAATAGTGAAATTATAAAGCATTTATTATTAATACAACTTAAAAAATACAGGGAGTGCAAAATAAAAAGAAAGTGATCTCATTGTAGTAGTAAAATAAAGAAATTAAGGGGCAGCTAGATGGTGCAATGGATAGAGCATCAGCCCTGAAATCAGGAGGACCTGAGTTCAAATATTACCTCAGACACTTAATACACCCTATCTATATGACTCTAGGAAAGTCACTTAACCCCAATTGCCTCAGCAAAAAAAAAAAATGCTTTTTCAAGAAATTAAGAGGGTGTTCAACTTTGGGAAGGGTTTGATTATGATATTTAAATGTAGTAGCATATTATTATGATATAAGAAATCATAAAATTGAAATTATAAAGAGCTCTATGAACTTTTAAAATTAAATAGGCAGACTTAAAGAAACAATGAATGCGATTTTAATATAATGGAATATATATCAACTCAAAGAAGAAAAATATGCAGAGAACAGCACAAGAACCAAGCAAAATAGTATAGTTCTGCAAAGGAAAAAAAAAATTAGGTAGATGTCAAGAGACATGGACTCCCAATTCTAATGTTTCCCTCAAGAAAGTCAATTATTATCCTTAAGCCTCAGTTTTTTTTGTTTTTTTTTTGCCTATAAAAAAGACTGTATGGTATTGTCAATGAAATATCTTCCCCAACAGCAATCTTAAAGTTATTGTCTGGTGCTTAAAATAAAGAAAGTACTTACAAATTTTTGTTTAATTGAAATCTATTATGAGAAAGACTGGATTCCAGATGATATCTTTTTTCTTACAGGAAATTCTATGAATAAAAAAATTATAATAATTAATACTTAAATAACTTTGAAGTTTTAGTATCTCTTTTGATCAAACCAATCTCTTTTAGTTCTAGGTAATGGTGCTTTCAATATGAAAAATGGAAATCAATGTTAGGTCATTTGATACTAGATTCATTTTTATTTCCATAATACTTTGACTATCATTATTGATCTTATCTTAGAATTTTCAGATACAAATATATGTGTATATGTCTTAATTCAATGTCTAATAGGATTATATTTTTAAAAGGAATAACTAAAACATAGCAACCCATTTTCCAAGTTGGAAATATCCTGTCTGTATCTTACCCCAACCCTGTCTTACAGATCTTGCGAAAGTCTTTTCTGAATATAATTAGAAAACTATTTGTCCCATTCCTAAGAACCGATAGTCCTTGTTTCTGATATGTATGTTTATGTATTAGTTTTGAGATCTTGATTTCTATGTGTCATTCCATTATTAGACAATAAACCATAACAATGGGATCTGTGTTGAAGACAAACTTTTATTTCCCTAGGTCTTAGGAAAGATGTCTTGCACATAGTATTGCTTAATCAATGTTTGCTTTATTAAATTGAATTAAATTGATATAAAAATGGTCATTACATTTAAATTCTCAATATCTTTGTTTTAATCATGATTGTATTACTTTTTGTCTCTGACTATGGACAAATCTCAGTTTCTTTTCACAAAAATGAAATTAAATAATTGGACAAAATGAAGAAACTTATAAATAATTATTGAGAAGGCAACTACCCTCCTGCATTGAATATGCACTTTAGGGATATAATTTTGATTGGTTTTAAGCACTCTGAATTATTCAGAATATGCAATCAGGACTCAGGAGCAATCCCTAGCTCTGACTATTTTCCAGTTACCTCTCTTACCATTTGCCTCCCCTGTGTGCTATGAACATAAACTGCATCCTAGCCAACAACTTTATTCCCCTTTGCTGCCTCCAAATTCCCATGGACCCTTAGGATTCTAGGCTTTTGGCAGTACTTATCTAGAAGTCACTAGGAAGTTATAAAAATGTATTTTGATACATTTGTGAACCCTTTCAATAGTTTTGCTTTAAAATCAATGATCTCTTGAATAAACAGAGGCCATGCTATACTTCATGTGCTAAAAACAAAAATAATGAGATGCTACAGAGTATGTGGTGATGCCTTAACCATACATTAGGTTAAAAATATTTCACTATGCATTTTTAGCCCCATCAACAAGCTTTCCTTAAAATGGCATCTAAATTCATAACATGTGACAATTTCAATCTCTGGTCTGACATAATGCAGCATTCTACTCACTTAATATCAAAGTGCTATCTGGAATTTAATAGATTCTGCCCCCTTATGGAGGGGGGCAGAAAAAATTAAGTTTATATTAAGGCAAAAAATATCTTGAAGACACATCATGATTTTTTATTTCTTCTGGGTTTTTGTTTTTCATTTATAAGGATGCACTGATAAATTCCACTTTGATTAATGAAAAATGCTACAATATTGGAAAACAAATACCTTTCTCATTGCTGAGATAAAATCAAGTCAAAAAACAATTTTTATACTCTTACAGTGTGCCAACCAATGTACTAAGTTCTAGAAATACAAAAACGGCAAAAATTTTAAAAAATCAAAATGTTAGATATATATTAAATAATTATATTATAAAATTAATTACATATTAAAAGTTGCTTTGACAAGCATGCTACTTGAATTAATTAATGGCTGTGAAGTATTTTGACAATATCATGTATTACATAACTGCTAATTATTATTAGTCACAAAAATGTTCTTTATTACTGTTTGAACATAGAGCCAGATGACGAGGTTGCTATAAGATACTATAGTACAATGTTTTTAATGTTGCAAAAGAAGATGGTCTAATAAAATTGATAAACTAACTGCATTTGGTTTAGAATTTGATCTTTATTTTGTATTGCTGATAATAGGAATGACATGGAGAAATGAAATGAATATCTGTAAAGCCTGTTCAGAAATCACAAAAGACTATTTTTTCCCTCTGTGCTAAAGATATATGGCTGTACTCTGAGTTATTTCTCAATACTGTAGTTGTCTGAAAGCAAGTCAATTTGCTGAACACAGACACAGCAGAGATTTTTGACTGTGCTTTTGATTTCTATTGAAAGGTTTGGACAAAAACTAATTAGTTCTAATGTTATCTGTTTAATATTATCAATGATTCAGGATGCCCATAGTGGGAAGGAGGAAAAAGTAGATTTCAATTGCCTCAGAAGGATTAAAAAAAAGGGAGTTACTTTATCCTCTATAATAAGCTATGGCAATTTAGGCAGTACCAGCTTATTTTCCTTCATCTGTCTATCAGTCACAATAACAATGGGAAGAGTGTTGGGGAAAAGAGTAAATACAAGCATCAATATTAGAATTTTATAGATTAAAACTATGAGACATAAGGAATCTTAGACAAATTCCAATGCTAAGTGCCTAAGAGCACTAGACTTGGAGTCATGAAGACCTGAGATGAAATCCTACCTCATATACTTAATTTTGTATTTATGTGACCCAGAGCAAGTCATTTATCTTTCTCAGTTTCTTTTGCCTCATCTATAAAACAGATATGTAATAGCACCAATATCACAAGTTTGTTATGGGAATCAAATGAGCTAACCCATGTATGAGACTTTGCAGTTCCTAAAAATATATAAATATTAATTAATATGGTAGTACAGAGCTTTGTAAAGCAGTAGAGAAAGGGTTGAGTTTGAAGATACAAAGATGAGTTCAAACTCACCCTCAGATATTTACTAGCTGCCTGATCCTGAGCAAACCACTTTACTTCTATTTGCTGTAGTTTCTCCAACTGTAAAATAATTATAGGATTATTGTGAGGATCAAATGAATTATATTTTTTCAAGCAGTTAGCACAGTGTGTGGCACAGCAAAGACATTTAATAAGTTCTTTCTCTCCCCCTCATTTCTACACCCCCCCATAACAGGGAGATGTGACAGCACAATTAACTCCTCATAAAAATATTTATTTTACCTGATTATAAAATAATTATTTAGAATAATAGCTATCACCAATGTATACAAAGCAGTCTATGTGTATACTTTCACTGGATGATCATGACAGCTCTAAGAGTAGGTATTAAAAAGATAACTATCTCCCTTTTATCAATGAGCAAACTGAGGTCCGGCTAGCTAAAGTGACCTGCACCAAATCACATCTATTAAATAGTGATACTACAAAACAAGCTCAGACTCCTTAAGACCAAGACCAGTGTTCTGTCCTATACTATTTCTAAGAATTTCACACGAAGAAACTCTAGTCTTTATGAAAATACAGAAAATATTTATACATTGCTTTAAGATTTTCAAATGCCTTTCATCAAAACAACTATAAGTAATATATGTAGGTATATTTACTATTTACATTTTAATGAGAAAAAATGATTTTAGAGAGGTTATATGATGTATAGCTTAAAAATGCTCTATGAATTCTGAAATTGTCTTTAAAAATGATATTTTCAAAGTTGTTGAGAAAAATTCCCATCCAGGAGAAAGAGATAATTCCTTAAGACCAATGAAGAGCTCACTATTTTTTGTTGAACTTATTTTTCATTAAAATAAATAGTGTCCAGATTGTGGTATATTCCATTGTGGAGTTCCATTATATTGAGAACATAACTGCAATATTGAGTTCGATGACCATACACTCAGAAAAACAATAATGAAATGGAGACTTTTTAGAAGAACTAATAGAGTGAAAAGAGAGATACTTTATCATTTAAAGATTATGTCAAAGTATTAGGGATAGATTCTTTAGAAAAAAAAGATTTGAAAAGGACATTATAATCAAGAATTTCAAGAGCTATCATGTGAAACAAGAAATATTCTTCTTTGTTTTTTTTTTCCTCAAATGGCAGATCTAGAAAGAAAGGATGAAAATTGCAGTACATTTTCCTCATTGTAAGGAAAAAGATCTTAGCAACGACAGTTCTTCAAAATCATAATTAACTACTTCTGTATCTATTGATCCCCAATGGAGGTTTTCAAAGAAAATTTAGTGTTTTAGAAGCTATTTCTTTTCAGTTATAGGCTGAAATAGATGGCCTCAGAGCCCTTCAAATTCTGGGATTCAGTTACAATGACCTAACTTATTTTATATTGAAGGCAGATGTATGTGTAATAAAGATAGAGAGATAACGAGAGGCAGAGAATAGACTATGAAAGTACATAAACCAGTAGTGTTCTCTTACAGTTTAATCTGGCATATTGCAAAGAATTTCAAACTTGAAACATGTATGTAATGATTGTTCTTGCACAGCAAGATAAGTATGGAAATATGTATGCATATATTCGACTTGTCAAGTATTTTAATATAATTAACATGTAGTGGACTTCCTGCCATCTAGGGGAGGGGAGGGGACTGGGGGGGGGGGAATTTGTAATGGAAAGCTATGTAAAGATCAATGTTGAGGAACTACCCATACATATATTATGCAAATAAAAAGCTTTAATAAAAAAGAAACAAGTATGTATGTATGTATGTATGTATCTGTCTGTTTATCTATCTTTCTATGTATCTATTTACTTTATCTATATCTATATATATAATGCTTGTGTCTGTGTGCATATATACATATATCTATGTCTAAATATATATATATATATATATACATATAAAAATATGTGTATGTAAATATATGTGTATATATATATATACAGAGAGAGAGAGAAGAGAGAGAGAGAGAGAGAGAGAGAGAGAGAGAGAGAGAGAGAGAGA
>JAJPUD010010549.1:0-14876 GCA_023553655.1 Myrmecobius fasciatus | reverse complement strand
GAGAGAGAGAGAGAGAGAGAGAGAGAGAGAGAGAGAGAGAGAGAGAGCATGATTGGATATACTTTGGGGATTACTCAGTCCCTGAAGAAATCCAATAATATGTGCACATAAAACACTGGAATCTGAAAAGGTCATCTGTGATCAATCACAGATGACCTTTTCAGATTCCAGTGTTTCTATTTCAGAAATATTTTATACATATATATATACAGAGAGAGATTTCTATATATAGATATGTATATTTCTACACATAGTTATATAGACACATGGATATATAGATAAAATTATCAAGGATGACCTTTTCAGCTTCCAGTGTTCTATATGCACATATTGTTGGATTTCCTCAGGGACTGAGAAATCCCAAAAGGACACCGAGTCATGGTGTCACATTAAAGTCAAATTTACAATAATTTTGCAAGAATTCATTTTTTTTCTTCTGCTACCACTAAGAACTTGAATGCTAGTATATTCCAGTCTTTTACCAGGCCCAATTACTGTAAGAAACTATTTTAATAGGTATCCTATTTATGGAATTTATTTTTAGCCAAAGTATAGAAAAATAAATTCACACCAAAGAGAAATATCTAATCAAATACATTTCATATGCAAAAAATGCAAGCTTGAATGAAAAAGATATTTCATCCATTCAAAGATTTTCTGTCTAGATACTATGTAATGATCTAGAAACCAAGTGTGCCTTTTTCTTCAGTTATTTTTCTAAATATAACTTTTTTACAGCAATGCAAGGTTTCTCTCTTTTGGGGGAAGGGAGGATTATTATACCAGTGATTAAGTATCAGGCTACAGATTTTATGTGCTCTACAGATGCACATTAACCCATACACACACAGCTCCCTTAAGAAAGCTACATGGATGGAATGATTCCTTTTTAATGTGTAATGTCAGCACAATAAACGATCAATATGTGAATTCCAGCAGCATCTTTTTCTCTAGTTTGTATTAACTTTCATAATGATCCCAGTCATTTGGTTCTGCAGTACTCTGTTCTTCCTCTTCACATTAAATACTTCAGACCAAGCCAAGCAACATATATTTAGCCATACTCTATATTCTAAGATCTGCTGCTGTCAGCACTGCCAAGGCTGTGTTGCAAAAGTACAGTTAGGAAAAACCCATCACCCACTCTTTTGATAGCTGCACATCAGGGTGGTAGGAGGCTGCAGTTTTCCAGCTGTCAGGATCCAGATAGTGTTCATTCATATTTCCTTTGTATGCCCTTCACACTGCGTGCTACCACCTTGCTAGCTACTGTTCCTACATCAGCTTACTGTAGAAAAGTATAGTTAGGTTATTCGACAATTATTGTCTTCTGCATCTATCTGACCAGCAGATTTAATATTTCAATATAGCTGTAGTATCAATGGAGAAGCAGGAACTAGCATGCTTTTACATTTATTCTACATGGCTTTATGAATCTGAAATAAGATATCACTCCACATTAGATAAGGATCAGAAAGACTACTAGAGTATAAGGTCAATTTGTCAATCAACAAATATTTAGTTATGTATCAGAAATACTGGGAACACAGAAATAAACAAACAAAATTGAAACAGTCCCTGTCCTCAAGGAGCTTATATTCTATTGAACAATATATACCCAGAAAATAAACAAAACCTATATGAAGTAAATGTAAAATTTGAAGGAACCACTGGCATCAAGGGATAAGAAACAGGTTATTTCTAATGGGGTCGTTTATTCTGAACTTTGCAGAAAGGTAAGGATTATTATAGGTATCGGTGAAGAAAGTATATTTGAGTTATTAAGTAGGTACAACTTGCAAAAAAAAATAAAGATAAGAGACAGAACGTTATATGTAAAAAATACAAGTAGACCACTTTGCTTAAAACATAGTGGGCAAAGTAGAGAATTATATGCCATAAAATTGCAAGGGTAGACTAGAGACAGATTGTGAAAGATTAGTTTATAGTTTATCCTAAAGCCAATAGAAAAGTAATGAACTAGAAAAAAAAAAGGCAAGATAGTCAAAACATTGCTTTAGGGATACTATATTGGAAACTGTATGAGAGAGAGGCCGGAAATGAAAGAGACTTAAGGAAAGAAAAAAAAATTAGGAAGTTACCCAATAGACCAGATGAATGCTTAACCTAAAATGATGGTTGTTTAAATATAGAGGAGACAGATAAAAGTAAAGGAAACTTAGCATATAGTAGGAGAAGGATATTGAACAGACCAGGATAACTATATGCTTGTATACCTAAGTGACTGGAGGAATGGGGGTATCCTGAATAGGCATAGGGAAGATAGGAAGAAGTGTAGCTTTGGGGAAGAAAACAATAGTTTCTATTTTAAACATGATGAATATGAGATACATAGAGGATATTCAGTTGGAACTGTACAATTGGGAGTTAATAATGAGGACTGGGGAGCTTAGAAGAAAAGTTGGAGAGTGAGGTTTCAAATATCATTTTAGTAGCTAGATAATCTAGATCAAATTAATGGCTCTGAGACTCAATTTCATTCTCTGCAAACTAGGAATGATAAAAATTACCCTGCCCATCTTAGTATTATTATGAGGTTCACATATGTTAATACATACAAAAGTTCTCAAAGAAGAAAATATTTATTAATATATCCCTATTTGAATTCATCCTTATAATTCATATCTCTTTATTTTTTTCATATTCTAGTTATTATAGATATTGGAATTACCAAATATTAGAACTGGAAGGCAAATTGAAGATAATTTTCTAATTTAGTACCCTTATTTACAGACAGAGAAAATAAGGTCCAGAATCATAAAGCAATCTACCTGAGTCATAGAACTAGACATACAACTTCTGAGTCTAACTCTCTTTTCCCATATATGGCATATTATATCTTATCTTTATAACTTTCTCCATGACAGAAATTATGCTTTCTTATGGCTTATACACAGAAAGTTTTTTTTTTGAGTTGAATAATACTCACATGTCTCCTTTAGAAAAATGGCAATCCATTCTAGCAGTAAATTGACTTAGTAATGTCCATATTCCTGAGTTTCTATATAGAATTTCAGATCTTGACACCAATGGACTAACATCTGCTGTAATCTCTTTACCAAAAGCTATATAATAAGTGAAAGCCCTAAAATAATAAGGTTTCAGGAATTAAAGAATTTAAGTTTGAACAAAAAATTAATGTTTTGGCTAAGATGATTTGCACTTACTTCATAAGCAGCTATCAATATTCCCACAGTGCCATCTAATGGAAACATGAAATAAATAAATAAACATCCGGGAATGGTGATATTTAAAGTTGTGAGATAACTAGGTATGTTTGCTCATGTGTTCAAAATAAGAGGTTAGGGCTCATGACAGCCAATGACTAACAATATTTAATAAGGAGAAGACAAGCTTTCCAGTCTACCCGTCCTTTCAAATTAAGTTGTTTAACATAAGGAATAATTCAGAATCCTTTATTACAATTCCAATTTTTAAAAATACAAATTGTAAACATTTAAGACATGACTTTTTCTTTTTCATCATCGTAAATCAAAAATTAATTTGATAAAATCTGAATTTCATTATGTAAAAAATTAGAATATATTTATATTAGTAAAATACTCTTCTGTAGTTTAATTTAATAAAGTATACACAATGCCAATAACCATTTATTCTTTACCAAATATGAATCAACCACTATACTAAGTCCTGAGGATACTAAATCAAAAGATAGTTCTTGCCAGGAATCACAACATGATGAGAGACAATATGAAAGCAATGATGTAGAAATAGGATATTTAGAAGATAAGAACATCTTATGCCAGGGAAAAAGAAAGGAGAACCATGGTAGTAGGTTTTGTAGAATCATGGAAGTAAATGTCACAATGACTTAAGCTAGGCATTTTCTTATATATCACATTTCAGATGATTATTTGTGAGACTGCTTCCATTTTGGGGCAGAGCTAAAGGGGCACAAAATCTCACTGAAAGATAATTGTTAAGAACTCAGATTGGGCAACTGAAAGTTAACAACTCTATGAGACATCAAAAAACAATAATACAGAGAGGCAGAGACAGAAAACCAGAGAAACAGGGACAGAAGGAGAGAGAGGGAAGGGGAGGAGGGAGACACGAAAAAAAAAAAGGAAAGAAGAAAGGTGTTAGGATATGGGATCCTGCCGAGAGGGAGTACAGAGGCCACCTCGACCTTTGGTGCACAATAAGTTTTCTGCCATGTTGTAGAAACACCATTATTGAGCAAGAAGCAGTGATACAAGACATAGGAAAGGGATCAGCCTAAGGGTCATAGAACAATTGCTTGTAAGCAGGTTTGCTTTAAACAGGGCCTCTCAGCTGTGAACAAGTTGCTGAAGTGGCTGGGTTAGCTCTCCTCCCATTGGCAGATACCATGCATATACGATGCCCACAAGCTGCTTCTCTGAATGGTGATTGGGGATCGCTTACTGTTCACACGCTGACCATAATTGCAAAAATGTATATTAATAAGGCTGTGCAGCATAGTAAACTTGAGCTCTTTTCACACTTTATGAGTCTCTGCCTCATTCATCTCGCCTCTGAAATCAAAGGGCTCATGTACTTTGAGCCAATCAAGAGGGCTGCAACAGGAAGGGAGAGAGGAAGAGAAGGAGGGAAGAAAATAGGGGGAGAGAGAGAGAGAGAGAGAGAGAGAGAGAGAGAGAGAGAGAGAAGGAGGGATGGAGGAAAAGAGGGAGAGAGGGAGGGAGGGAGAGGAGGAAGAAAGAAGGGGATGAAAAAAGAATGCATTGGAAGAAAAGAGAAGAGACAGACAGAACGGGGAAAGTTTTCTCACATAAATCAGGTACACAAGAAAAAGCTTTATCAGTATAGGATTAAATGGGGGCAGGCAACACTTGGATCTTTCTATTATCAAAATTCATTCAAGGAGTGTATTCACACATACACATATACTTAGTTGTGTATAGAAATGCTACTTATCCAGTAGATAAATAGGAGAGGAAAGGGATAAAAGAAACAGACCTTGAGGGTAATAAAGGGGAGGGCAGATTAAATGAGACAGTGGCTAGAAACAAAATAAACTTTTGAGGAAGAACAGGATAAAAAGCAAGAGAAAAGAAGTAACAAGAAAATGAGATGAAGGGAAATTATTATGAATGTGAATGTGAATTCCATAAAATGGAAGCAGATAGTACTAAACAAACAATAACATATTGTTTACAGGAAACACACTTGAAACACAAAGACTCACACAGAGTTAAAATAAAGGGGTGGAGAATAATCTAATATGCATCAAATAAACAAAAAAATAAGAAGGGAGGGCAATTAAAATCTCAAAAGAAAAAATTAGACCCCATTTAAAAGGATAACCAGGAAAACTACATTTTGCTAAATAACCATAGTCAAAGAAGTAAATATGAAAAAGAAAAATTACAGCAAATTTCTCCGATAAATTCTTCATTCCTCAAGTGTATACTAAGTATAAAACTGAGTTAAATATATAAAAAGAAGTCATCTGTAATTGATAAATGTTAAAAAAAACATATAAATAGGTAATTTTTAGAAGAAGAAATCAAAGGTATTTATAGTCATGAAAAAATGCTCTAAATCATTATTGATTAGAGAAAGGCAAATTAAAAAAAAACTGTTATATGCCATGCTATACCTATAAGAAATGACAAATACTGGAAGAGATGAGGGTAACATAAGTATACTAATGAACTATTGATGAACTAGTTAACTTGTACAGCCTTTGTGAAGAACAACTTGAAATTATGTCCACAGAGTTATAAAACCCTTTGATCCAAAAATACTACTACAAGATCTGTATTGCAAAGAAAAAAGAAAAGGACCTATATGTACAAAAATACTTCTAGCAACTCTTTTTTTACAGTGGTAAAGAATTAGAAATCTAGAGGATGCTCATCAGTTAGGGAATGTCTGATTTACAGTCTATGATTTAAATAGAATATTACTACTGTACTATAGGAAATGATGAGGGGTTAGTTTCAGGAAAACATGGCAAGCCCTATAGCAAAATAAAGTGAAAAGAACCAGGAGATCATTATGCAAAGTATGAGCAGTGTTATAATGATGATCAAATATGAAAGACTTGGTTATTCTGATCAACACAGTGTTTCTAGGTAATTCCAAAGATAATGAATAAAGGCTATGCATCTCCAGAGATAGAACTGGTGAATTCTCAGTTCACATTGAAGTAAATTTTGTTATTTTCTTTACTTTTCCTGCTTTTAACAATATTCCTATTATAAAACTATTTGGTGTGATTTTACATTTATATTTGACATCATATTTCTTGACTTATTTTTTTCAACAGAATGCTTCCAATTGTTCCTGAATTCAGCAACTATTTATGTTAAGGATCCAGCATTTGAAACGCTTTGTATTGCCTTGAAACAATGGGGATTATCTCAATAGTTAATTTTGAGAAAATTTATCAATGTTTTTCTTTAGTTGAACTTTTAATTATAGATATGCTTTGTGTGAACTTTAATAAATTTATTTTTAAAAACTCAGCATTTTCAACATATATAATGGGTACTTGGTATTGTTACCCCAAATTTGTAGAAGAGACAACAAAATAAAAGAAATTAAATGAATTGCTAGTGATAATACAGTTGGCAAGTGTCAGAGGTGGAATGAAATCCCCAGTTGTTTCTAATACCAATTTGTCACTCTATCCACTATGCCAAAGGTATAAAACATATGGCCAGAAGCAGCATATAGTTTAACAATCTTAAGTGCAGGTTGGGAAATATTTAACAAAATAAATAACAATACAATAAAACAGATGGCATTGCATTTTCATTATGGAGACTGCAGGGATCCTTATATATGGATTAGTACTTTTTTTTTCTTTTTTAAATTTCTGTGTGACACAATTGCTCTATACAACACTTATTCAAAAAGCATTATAATAATGTTAATTAGGGGGGTCTTAAAAGGCATAGCAAATATAGTACCGAACTTTGAATTATGGGGGAGAAGATCAGAATTCAAAACCTGCCTCAGATTCTTATGAGGTCTATGATTCTGGGCCAGACATTAAATCTCTTTGAGCTTCAATTTCCTCATCAGTAAAATGGAGATGATGATGATGATGATTATGATGATCATAATGATAATGATGATGATGATGATGATGATGATGATCATAAATACCCATATCACTGGTGTTGTAAAAATCAAATGACATGACATATATGCACAATATTTTGTAAATCTTAAACCAAAATGTAAATATTAGGTAGTATCACTATCACTTAGAAAATATTCTAAAATTATTTGAGTATAATTAGCACAACTATATTAATGATCAGGTAAAATTCTTCTTCAATATTTTTTCATGATATAGAGGTAATTGTGGATTTTCAAACTCTCTGCCATTCAAGTACTGTCAAATAAATCTTTTCACACTTCAAACATATCCAGGGAGAAATTGTAAACCTAATTTCCAAGAACCAACCTAACTCAGTGCAGGTGGATTGTAAGCCTTACCAGTATTATCAGAACGCTGGGTATATACATTCTTAATAAACAGCTATTGATTGTACTTGTTGAGTTTCCAAAAAAAAGTCTTCATAAAATTGTAGGCTGTGAGCTATGGTTTAGAGATACCTAAAGGGACCTTCCATGACTACTGTGAGTATGACCATTGGCATCTTATGGAAAAGACATAGACCTGAATTCAGGAAGACATATTTGTCAATTGTACATGTGGAAATAATACTTTTCTGTGGTCTTTAAATGTGTAGTTCCTCTTATTCTATTCATAATAAACCCCAGCACTTACCTTTGACTATTGATCCTTTGGGAACCAGATTATTCATAAAGGCTTCTTTCCCTCTCTCCATCTCCCAGAATTAGATTTGTTTGTCAAGAAGCAAAGACACACACAAATTCACATACATCATTTGGCATGAGAGAAAATATTCGAAGAGTGGAGATTTCCAGTCCAAGAGATCATAGCATTTTGCACATTAATGGATTCCCTATTTTAAAAAAGCATGGTGGAGGAAGTCATGTATATTCCCATTAGATTATAGAGAATAATTTACAGATAGATTTGTGATACTCCGGACTCTGATGTGGAGGAAAGAAATGGCTTGAATTCTTAAGGTAGCATTATTTTAGGTTCTAGCTTTCTAATTATAGGTCATCTAACAGGTAACCAGAGGTTTGAAGACCCCAATTCAAGATGTGGGAGCTTTTTAAGAGAGAAAAGAAGATTGTCAAATACAGCCTATTCCCTTTAGAAAGAAGATAACACAAAGCTCTTGAATAGCACACTACTTAGAGAGTAAAAAGAATGATGTTTTCAAACTTGAAAGATCAAAGACAGTATACATTTGATGGAAAAGGGCTTTCTTATTCAATAGTCCCAAATCTATTTTTCTTTGTAGAATCCAAAACACAAAGTTATGCTATCATTTGGGAGAAACCACATGAGAATCTGTAAAAGAGCCAATGATTCAACAGAATGTCAACATTTATCAAAATAATAACCCCAAGTAATGTTCCTTCCTGGGGAAGTGGGGGGTGGGCGAAGACCAGATGGAATATTTGAGTCCTTTATGTCTTTCTTTTTTCTTAGTTCTTATTAGCAATTTTTTGAATAATTTAAAACTATGTGGAAACTGGGGCCCTCTTCAAAACTGGGGGAAAACTAGGACAGAAAAACAATATGAGTTGAATTTAAACATTTTCCTGGAGAATTATAAGTGGAGGCAAAGAAGCAAATTGAAATCATGATCATTTTAAAGTGTCAGCTTACATTATCTAAACTGGTGAGTGTAAGTACAGAGGCCGGCTTTGGTACTTGAATATGGATCACAGCTTAATCTAGTCAAATAAACAATCAAAAAATATATTTTCAATCTAGAAAACATCTACCAAATATCATGCACTGACATAGATACTGAATAACACATAATGTGGCAGATTAGTAAATAGAAGAGGAACATTGTATGAAACACCACACAGCATTAAAATGGAGAAAACAAAGTCCTTTTTAAATATCCAGGAAAACAAGCAAGATTTTTTTTCTCTCATTAGTGTCTGCTTTTCTGACTTTGGTTTTTAGAAATGCTCTAAGGAATTTTAGTCAGATTAAAGTGTAAGAAGACTATACAATACCAAAGTAATTACTTTGAGCCCAAGATTTCATAAGTTCTCTCAATAAAGATTTGACAAGCAATAATGCCAAAATTTTAAATAAGCTAGCTCCAAAATGTAGGTTAGTAGCTTTTGGAAAATCAAAATACAATTTAAATGGATTATAATACTAAAAACACACAGAGATATAGACATTTAGATATAAATATTTATAGGATATAGGTATATCTGGCATAATCAGCAGACTTAGCCTTATAGGAGAAATGAACAGAAGCATAAAACAATAGTATTGATATCAATTGAGAATATAAAATATGGTAGAAATAGAATATAATTTTCCCCAGCCACTCTTTACAGAAAAAATCATTGTTTGCCACATTTGATTTAGGGAAAACTTAAGCTAGTTTTGTTTTCTTCAAATGTGATCTTGAATGCTTCTTTTGAAGGCCACTAAGCACATCTATTATTATCATTTTATTATGAGAAAGTTTTAACTTTATACATATGTTTAAATAGGATAAAGTTAGCTGGATGATTTCAGAAAAGCCTAGAGAAACTCACATGAACTGATGGTAAATGAAGTGAATAGAATAAAGAGAACATTATACACAGCAACAAGAAAATTATGTGATGATCAGTTCTGATGGATGTGGCTCTTTTCAACAATAAGGTGGTCAATTCCAATAGATTTGTTATAGAAAGAGTATATGCATCCAGAAAGATGACTGTGGGGACTGAATGAGGATCATATCATAGTATTTTCACATTTTTGTTAGTTGTTTGCTTGCTTTTTGATTTCTTTCCTGTCCACTTCCATGTCATCTCCCTATTCAACAACCTCCAAGGCCTCCCTATGACCTAGAGGATATTCACATCCTAGTTCCCTCAAACCTATCCCTGCCATTTGCTCTATAATTCAGTGACTTTGGGGCAGCTAGGTGGTGCAGTGGATAGAGCACCAGCCCTGAATTCAGGAGGATCTGAGTTCAAATCTGGTCTCAGACACTTCCTAGCTGTGTGACCCTGGGCAAGTCACTTAACCCCAATTGCCTCGGCAAAAAAAGCAAAAAATAAAAAAAGTATACAATAATTCAGTGACTTAGTCTCTCTGTTCTTCCTCAAATAAGGTACTTTATCTCTTTTTAAAAATGTTATTTTATTTTTAAATTCATGGAATAAAACAAATATTTCCATAACATGGATATAATTTTTTAAAAGTTGATGTCACATAAAACTGCAAACCTATTATTTACAACTTTCTCTTCCTTTTAAATACATAATAAAATTATTGTGTCAATTTTCCCTTTATTTTCTAGTCCACCTTATAGATGGCTTCCATTAGATACAAATATTTATATCTAAAAACATTCAATATATACTTCTATTTATCATTTCTTTCCATGGATAAAGACAGTATCTTCCTTCATATATCTTTTGTAGTTAATTTGGGTATTTTTAAGAACATGGAACATTACTTATCAGACATGGATAGATAAATAACATTTTAATAAACAAGTTATAAAAAGTAGAGAAAGATATAAAATGAATAATTTGGATTACATTAAATTAAACTAGTTTTCTACATATAAAACAAAAGTAGCCAAGCTCAGAAGGAAAGCAGAAACCTGGAGGAGTGGAGAATTGTATAGACAATTTCTTAGATAAAAATATCTCAAATATATAAAGAACATAGTCAAATCTATAAGAATATGAATCATTCCCCAAGTGATAAATGAAAGGATATGAACAGTTTTCCAAAGAAGAAATCAAAACAATTTATAATCACATGAAAATTCTGTAAATTATAACTAATTAGAGAAATGTAAATTTAAATAACCTTGAGATATAATTTTAAACCCATGAGATTGGATGCTTCACCTCTTGACTTTGGGCATTTTCACCAGTTGTTCTTACTGCCTAGAATTTTTGCCTTCCTGCACTGTGCAAACTTGCTTCCCTGGCTTCTAACAAATCTAAATAAACTCACCTTCTACCAAAAACAAAACAAAACAAAACAAAACAAAAAAAAAAAAAAAAAAAAAAAAACTTGTTGATCCAGGCATTTTATCTATCCAAAATATTTATATTATCCAACTCTCTAAAATCAAGTAAGAATTTAAGGAATAATTGTAAAATCTCATCTATTATGTTTTGGAACTATGAAAAAAGATATCATCTGGTTTACTAAAGAGTGATACATAGCAGAATGGATGTAGAAAGAGGACAGATTGAATTACAAAGTCTCGATCAATTCAATGGTAATTCCCATATAGTTACTAATCAGTCAGTCCACAAGCCTTTAATAAGTGCCTACTAAGGGGGGCGGAGCCAAGATGGCGGAGTGAAAAGGTGACTTTCTGCCTCTCCTCCGATCTTCTCTCAAATCAACAATAAAATAAGCCTCTGAACTGATCTTCAAGTCAACAAACTCAGAAATATTTGGGCACGGCTCTCTGGAAAACTTCATATCAGGTTAGTCGGACTTGGACAGAGATATAAATAGACGATCCCCGTGCAGGCCGGAAGTGAGGGTGGGACTCAGCTCAGCTCATCCTGGAAGAAATTCCAAACTCCAAACTCCAAATTCCAAACACCTGGAGGTTATCTGAAGCACTCGGGACACTCTGCCCTGATTGGGGACAGGTGTTCTGGCAGACTTGTCTTGTTTAAGGAGTAATTCGGACTTAGTCCTAGCCCCCACCGGCCCAGCACCTTAAGTCAACTCGCCGAAGTGCCCCAGGGCAAAGCGTCTTCAGCCGAGGTTTTTTTTTTTCCCCTACCTTAAAGAGATATCCACTCTGTCTAAAAAAAAAAAAAAAATGATGAAAAAGCAAAAGAGAGCTCTCACCATAGACAGCTTTTATCAAGGCAAAGAAACGACCTCAGATACAGAGGTTTCTTTAGACAAAAATCCAGAAAAAAACAGCAAGGACCATCACTGGTCCCCGTTTCAAAAGGCCTTTCTGGAAGACTGCATAAAGAACCTCAAAAGAGAGCTGGAGGATAAATGGGAAAATAAACTAAAATCAGTGCAAGAAGGATACAGTATGTTGCAAGACTCTGCAAAAGAGATATGAAAAAGACACCAATTTATTAAAAAATAAAAATAGTGAAGTGGAAAAAGAGTGCAGTGAACAAATTGGCCAGTTACAAAAGGAACTTAAAAAGGTAACTGAAGAAAACAACACTTTAAAAATAAGAATTGAACAAATGCAAGTGAATGACTCACTAAGACTTGAAGAATCAGTCAAACAAAAACAAAAAAATGAAAAATTAGAAGAAAATATGAAATATCTCCTAGGAAAAACAACTGACTTAGAAAATAGATCTAGGAGAGACAATCTAAGGATTATTGGACTTGCTGAAAGCCATGATCAAAAAAAGAATGTAAACACTATCTTTCAGGAAATCCTGAAAGAAAACTGCCCTGAGATTGTAGAATCAAAGGGCAAAATCACCATTGAAAGAATTCACCGATCACCTCCTGAAAGAGACCCCAAAATTTAAACCCCAAGGAATATCGTGGCTAAATTTCAGGACTATAGCACCAAAGAACAGATTCTGCTAGCAGCTAGAAAGAAACAATTCAAATACCGAGGATCAATAATTAGAATCTGTCAGGATCTGTCAGCTTCCACACTGAAGGATCGAAGGGCTTGGAACCAGATATTCCGAAGGGCAAAGGAACTTGGATTACAGCCAAGAATAACCTATCCAGCTAGAATGAGCATTATCCTCCAGGGAAGAAGATGGTCATTCAATGATATAGGTGAATTTCACCTATTTCTAATGAAAAGACCGGATCTGAACAAAAAATTCAACACCCAAACACAGAACTCAAGAGATGCATAAAAAGGTAAAAAGGAAAGGACTCTTGAGAAATTTATTTTTACTAGGGGGATACTCAAAGTTTGGGGGTATAATTAACTAAATATTACTTTGATAATATGAAAAAGAGAACTAGAGGGGAAAAGGTTGTCATACTGGGGAAAAGAGGGAAAAAGTGGTAAAATAAGATCTAAAAATAAAGGAGGTAAAAACAAGGTAAAATCACTTGAAGAGGCAAAGAAAAGCTAATATAATTGAGAGAAAGAGGGGAGGGAGACGAGCACTGTGTAAATCTTACTCTCATCACGTTGGGCTCTAAAAGTGTATATCAGACATTTGATTTCACATAGAAACTTGTCTGTTGCTAGAGGGAAGTGGGAGGGAAAGGAGGAAAATTAAGGGACAAACTAATAGAAGGGAAAATAGAAGAATCAGGGGAAAGGAGTAAAAACAGGGGGAGGGGTTCTAAAGGGTAGAGTATTGTTTGGGGGAGAGGGTCATCAAAAGCAAAGTACTGAGGAGGGGGGAAGGGAGAAATAGGAAAGGAAAGGGGAGTATTGTTTGGGGGAGGGGTCATCAAAAGCAAAGTACTGAGGTGGGGGGAAGGGAGAAAGGAGAAAGGAAAGGGGAAAACATAACTTGGGTAAATAAGATGGCAGGAAATAAAGAATTAGTTATTCTATCTGTGAATGTGAATGGGATGAACTCTCCCATAAAGCGGAAGCGGATATCAGACTGGATTAAAAACCAGAATCCCACAATACGTTGTCTACAAGAAACACATCTAAAACATAGTGACACATATAGGATGAAGGTAAAAGGCTGGAGCAGGACCTAGTATGCTTCAGGTGAACAAAAAAAAGCAGGGGTAGCAATCCTTATCTCAGATCAAGTAAAAGCCAAGATAGATCTAATCAAAAGAGATAAGGAAGGAAACTATATTTTATTAAAGGGTACCATAGATAATGTAGCAATATCTATACTAAATATATATGCACCAAGTGCAATAGCACACAAATTCCTAGGAGAGAAATTAAGAGAGATGCAAGAAGAAATAGACAGCCAAATAATACTAGTGGGGGATCTCAACCTTGCTCTCTCAGAATTAGATAAATCAAACTACAAAATAAACAAGAAAGAAACTAGGGAGATAAACCAATTGTTAGAAAAGTTAGGTATGATAGATCTATGGAGAAAGTTGAATGGAGACAGTAGAGAGTTTACTTTTTTCTCAGCAGTACATGGAACCTATACAAAAATTGACCATGTGTTAGGGCATAAAAACCTTAAAATCAAATGCAGAAAGGCAGAAATAGTAAATGCATCCTTTTCAGATCATGATGCAATAAAAATCACATGCAATATAAGGCCAGGAGAAAATAAACCAAAAGGTAATTGGAAATTAAATAATCTAATCTTGAAGAATGAATGGGTGTAAGAGGAAATCATAGACACAATCAATAATTTCATCCAGGAGAATGACAATAAGGAGACAACATACCAAAATTTGTGGGATACGGCCAAAGCGGTTTTAAGGGGCAATTTTATATCTCTAGATGCTTACTTGCATAAAATAGAGAAAGAAAACATCAATGAATTGGGCTTATTATTAAAAAAACTAGAAAAAGAACAAATTAAAAACCCTCAATTAAATACCAAATTGGAAATTCTAAAAGTAAAAGGAGAAATTAATAAAATCGAAAATAAGAAAACTATTGAGTTAATAAATAAAACTAAGAGTTGGTTCTATGAAAAAACTAACAAAATAGATAAGCCTTTAGTTAATTTGATAAGAAAAAGGAAAGAGGAAAATCAAATTGTTAGTCTCAAGAATGATAAGGGAGAACTTTCCTCCAATGAAGAGGAAATTAAAGGAATAATTAGAAGTTACTTTGCCCAACTTTTTGCCAGTAAGTTTGAAAATCTGAATGAAATGGAGGAATATCTACAAA
>JAJPUD010010548.1:0-60961 GCA_023553655.1 Myrmecobius fasciatus | reverse complement strand
ACACACACACACACACACACACACACACACACACACACACACACACATCCCCTAACACCATCGGTCGTCCCTACAAATGCACCCCACCCCACGCACGTTTGCACGCCGATGCGCAAACATACGCAGAAACACCCACGTCTCACCCCCCAAGGGCCAGGCCAAAGAGCTACCAGGGCTCGGCCTTCCCAGGAGCCCCAGAGCAGTCCCCAGGCCCCCCTTCCCACCAACACTCGCACTCACCGGGCCCCGCCCCGCCCCAAGAGCCTAGCAGAAGCCGAGCAGTCTCCGCGGCGGAAGCTAATTTCTTTTGGAGGGCGGGCCAGGGAGCAGCCAATGAGGCGGCGCACTGCGCCGCGTCACCGGGCCCTCAAAAACGGAGTTGTAGAACTGGCTACAAAGTTTCCCCGCCCGGCTGGGTCGCGGCTCCTGCTCTTCCCTTCTCGGGCTCCCCAGGCCCGGGATTCTAGGAAGGATGAGGCCTAGAGCCCGGGGGTGAAAGGGCGGGGGCCTGGATGGGAGCCGGTTAGAGGAGGGGTTGGGAGGGCGGGTCCCCACGAGTTTAAGCCCCGCCTCCTTTGGAGAGGGCAGTGTCGCCCCACCTCCCTTGGGCAGTCTCCTCAGATCGGACCGGGAAGAGCTGGGGGAGGCCCCGGAGCTGGGCTGGGAAGGAGCGATGCTCGGGTTCCGCCTCCTCCCGTCCCTGCTGGCTCGGGGTGCAGCCACCAGAGGGCTCCCGCGTGGGGCTCGGGCCCTGCAGCCATTCACTGGGGCGGGCCCCCGCCCCCGCCCCTGCCCTTTCCCCTTCTTCCCCTCCCAATTCAGCCCCTGGGCCCGCCCTCCTGTGCAGTCACCCTGGCACTGGCTCTGGCCCTGGCCCATACCCGCCTGCACTGAGCCCTCTGAACCCACCAGGTATTGTCCCCACTCCTGCCCCCTTGGGTCAATCAGTTCTGACTACCTGCTACCTCCCCGAAATCCTGGGTCCCACTTTGCCCCGCCCTTCCTCCCCAGTCCCCTCGATCTCTGTTCTCACCCCCACCTTATCTTGTCCTTCTCCCCCTTTTCCTGCAATACCTGGTCCCCTAGTCCGCTGGATCCCTTCTTTCCCCCACCCTCACTATACCTCAATTTTTCCCCCGCTCTCCAATACTTGCTCCCCCAGTCCGGTGGCCTGTCTCCCCACCCTGGCTACCACCCGGTCCTTCCCCCTCTCCTTTCCAATACCTGGTCCTCCAGTCTGCTGGAACCTTTCTCTCCCTCCTTTTACTATATTCTAGTCTCTCCCCTTTCCTCTCATACCAAGTCCCAACATTTTGTGGCCCCTGCCTTCTCACCCCCATTGCAACCTGTCTCCCCCCCATACCGGATCCTTTCTCGGCCCCTCCAGCTCTCTTTGTCTTCCTAGGAGCCCCTTTCCCCAACCCCCACTGCCTTCTTTGCTCCCCTTCTTCCTAAGGTGGGCCCCAGGCTGAAGTCTAGGCCAGAAAGTGATTTCTGGGAGGGAGGAGTTTTCTGTTGTGTCCTTGGCCACCTGCCAGCGCAGCTTGGGACAAGCAGGATCAGCAGCCATGATTTGTCCCAGAATAGGACTGTATAGCACATGTACCTGTGTTCTAGCTGGCCCAGAGCCTGTGTTCACAGCCTTGGTCTGTGTAGGGCCATCTCAGCTTTCAATTCAATAAGCATTAATCAGACGTCTATCTGCAAGACACTGAGGACCTCCAGGCCATGGGAGCCATAGCCCATCGGGGCCCCCGGGAGGCATGGATCCATTTAGAATGTCAGAGGCTCCTCGCCATGGCCTTAACATGTTACAGATTCACTGAATGCCTTTGGGGGACAGCCATGTGGCTCCAGTGACCTGAGTCAGAAAGGCCTGACCTCGACACTGGCCCTGGCCTCAGATACTAATAGTCTGATCTGGGCCAAGTCACTTACCCTGTGACAGCCCCAGTTTCCTCATCTGGAAAATAGGAATAATCATACTAGCACCTCTCCCGCCCCCAGCCCTAGTCTCTTCAAATGAGATAACAGTTGTAAAATGCTTTGCAGGGTACCTGGCATTAGTAAGTGCTTAATAAATGCTTGTTCCCTTTCTCCTTTCTTTCATGTACTTAGCATGCATTAGGCACCTCTGGTGTCCCCACTCTAAGCCGGGTCTGTCCTATGGTTTTGGCCTTGCTCTGTGTCCTCAGCTCAGGCAGGCCTGCTCCTCTTGGGACCTGAGCCCACTCCTCACCCACCTGTACCCCAGCAGGCCCTGTACTGGAGGTGAAACATGACCAGTGTCCAGTTGAGTGAAGGCACCATCTCTGTGCAGGGACAGAAACTCTTCTACCGGGAGGCCCGGCCTGGTAACGGGCAGACTCCACGCTTCTCTGTGCTCCTGCTGCACGGCATCCGCTTCTCCTCTGAGACTTGGCTCAAGCTGGGCACCCTGGACAAACTGGCCCAGGCTGGCTACCGGGCCGTGGGCATTGATCTGCCAGGTATGGGGCCAGTGGGCTTGAGTTCCCTGGAGTGGAGAGGCTCAATGCCTTCATTCAGTAGGAAAGGGTGTGGGGAGGGGCCCGACGAGCTGAATTCAAATTGTGTCAGAATGGATGGGGTCCTGGTGCCCTGTGGATGAAAGGACCTGCGTTCAGTCAGTAGGAGACAAAGGTAGTTATGATGAAAATGGGAGCTGTTCAAGATAGGATTTCAAAGACTTCCAAAGAGGTATAGGAGAGGGCTGGGAAGATGAGAAACAGAGAAGTCTCTCTATACAGCTGTTGTGTCCCTCTCTACGGCTCCACAAAGGAGGGGACCAGGTTTATAGGATGTCCAAGTTGGACAGGACCTCAGGAATAATCTAAGGCAATTGTTTTATTTAAAACAGGCCCAGAGAGAGCCATGTTACAAAAGCCAGTGAAGAGCAGAGCTGGGACTAGAATACAGATTATCTGATCTCTAGCCCAGGGCTCTTTCCACAGTATCACACTAATAAAGAATGTGTCTGTAGTGGGGTGTGCTTGATCCAGAGATGGGGGAGATCCTAGATCTCTACCCTATCTTCTGACCTAAACCATGCTCTACCTATGGGTAGAGTGCTAAGCTGGGCTATATAGGGGAGAGAATGGGGAGATGGGACCTTCAGGGACATCCCTTTCCACCACCCTCCCCAGGTAAGAAGGCAAATAACCCAATGGTTATTTGCATATACAGATACCAAGCAGCCATCTCTGTGCTAATTATTTCCAGATCTATTTATTCTCTGCTAGACTCACCATGCATCTCCAGCTGGGTGTCCCACACATATCTCACCAAACCAAGAACAAAATAAAGACGTGGCTTCTAGTGCCAGCTCTTGCTTTGTAACCGTGACCCCAACACCCCCTCCAAGCTTCCCTCCTCCTCTTAAGGGGACCTCTATCTCCCAGTCACCTGGCTCATAACCTCAGCTTCCCATTGCTGCTCAACCCACAGTTCTACCTCATTGCTAGATCTTGTCACTTCTACCTTCCCAACATCTCTCGGCTGCCTTCACTCATAACCACAATCCTTCCTCAGGCCCTTGACACCTCTTTCCTGGGCCTTCTGATCTCTTGTCCCTTTCTCCTTTCTCTCCCTACTCTAATCCATTCTCTAGTCAGCTAGCAGATCACCCCTCCTCTGCTCAATGAGTTCCAGTGACTTCCTGTTGCCTCCAGCATCAAATATAAACTTTCTGACATTTCAAGTCCTTTATTCCTTGGCCTCTTTCTACCTTTCCAAATTAGCACAATACAGTAGATGCTTAATAAATTCATGTTCCCTTTCCAGATCCATGGTAAGCACTGAAAAATCTTATTTAATTTTTATAAGAAGCTAGTAAGACAAACACTATTGATATTATCTCTCTCCACTGTCTTCACTCATATAAGCACAATCCTTTCTCAGATCCTTGACACTTCTTTCTTGGGCCTTCTGATCACTTATCCCTTCCTCCTTTTTCTCCCTACTCTAATCCATTCTCCAGTCAGCCATCAGATCACCCCTCGTCTGCTCAGTGAGTTCTAGTGACTGCCTGTTGCCTCCAGTATCAAATATAAACTCTGTGACATTTCAAGTCCTTTATTCCTTGGCCTCCTCCTACCTTTCCAAATTTGCACAGTACAGTAGGTGCTTAATAAATGTATGTTCCTTTCTAGGACCATGGTAAGCACTGAAAAATTTTATTTAATTTTTACAAGAAGCTAGTAAGACAAACATTGTTGATATTATCTCTTATTTTACAAAAGGGATCAATGAGGCCTAGGGAGGCCAAATCTTTACCCACATGCACACAGCTAGTGAATTTTGGAAACAGGATTTGAACCTAGCTGTCTCCAACACACTTTTTTTAAAAAAAATTAAAAGCTTTTTATTTTTCAAAACATATGCATAGATAATTCTGCAACATTAGCCTTTGCAATTTTCCCCCTTCTCCTACCCTCTTCTCCTACATGGCAAGTAGTCCAATATATGTTAAACATGGTAGAAATATATGTCCAACACACTTCTACACTTTACTCTGTAAAGGGAAGGGGGTTGGACTAATAAAAGTAGCTAGTATTTTCTTTCTTTTTTTTTTTTTAACTAGTGAGTCTTTTCATACTTTACGCTTTACAAATAGTAACTTATTTTATCAACTCTGGGAGACAGGTGCCATTATTATCCCTATTTTACAAATGAGGATCCCCATTTTACAGATGAGGAAACTGAAGCAGAAGGAGATTTGCAACTTTTCCAAAAACAAAAACATCTCCTTAGAAGTTGGATTTGAGCTCAGCCCTTTGTGACTCCAAGTTCACTGCTGTATCCACTATAGCACTGATCTCTTTATTCTCTTGGCTTTAAGTCCTATCTGATACAAAAATTCAATTGATCAGAGTAAGTTGGGAGGGATGATCTGGGAAGATTTCTTGGAGTAGGCGAACTCTGTTCTCCCCACAATTTACCTCCCCACTTCTCCTTCCTTTCCTTCCTCCAGGTCTAGGACACTCCAAGGAAGCATCTGCCCCCACACCCATCGGGGAGCTGGCCCCCAGCAGCTTTCTGCAGACCGTGTTGGAGGCTCTGGAGCTGGGCTCCACGGCCGTGGTCAGCCCGTCTCTAAGTGGAATGTATTCACTGCCCTTCCTCACGGCACCCGAGTCCCAGCTCTGCGGCTATGTGCCTGTTGCCCCAATCTGCACAGATAAAGTCAGCCCAGCTGACTATGGCCGTGTGAAGGTATGTGAGCCTGAGGGGAAGCAGACAAGACATAAGCTAGGGCACGAACAGGCCCCTACCAGGCAGGGACTGAGGCTGCTGAGAATATTTCCCTGCGAGACTGGAAGCTCAGTGAGTGAGCAAAATGACTCTGTCTCAGTGAAACTCCTTTAAAAAATCTCATTTTCATTTTTCAATTCGCGAGTATTTATTTTCTCTCCTGCTTTACCAGTGGAAGAAAGGAAGAAAGAAAGAGAAGGAAAGGGAAAGAACAAAAAAGAAAGAAAGGAAGGGAAAAAAGCCTTTGTAACATATCTAGATAGTCAGTTACCTTAAAGCCTTTCCCTTCCCTTCCCTTGCACCATCTGCTCTCCAGGGATAGGAGTAGTATGAGCACGGTGCTCTGTATGCTATAGGCATTTAATAAATAATTTTTTAAAATTTATTTTTAATAAATAAAAAATTATTTAATTATTTATTTATTTTTAATAAATAAATATTGAAAGTAAAATGGACACTTTTAAAAGGATATCCCTCCTGCATGGAAGGGGAAGGGCTGACCCAAGTTAGGGGCGACCAGCCTCTCTGGCTCTGATCTTGACCGTTCCTTGGATGAGGGACCTCTCCCTTGGGGAAGCCTCCTAGACCTTTGGTCCTGCCATCACCACACTCATGTTTCTCACCGGCTTTCTCGTCCAGCTGACCCACAGATTGAGAACAGAGAGATGAAGTTAGGGGCAGGGGACCTGGGGGGCAGGGGTTGGGAGTGGCTGAAGCGAGCAGGTCCCTGATGTCTTCTTCCTTCCCAGACTTCCACCCTGATCGTGTATGGAGACCAGGATCCCATGGGGGAGTCAAGCCTCAAGCACCTGCAACAGCTGCCTAACCACCAGGTGATGGTGCTGAGAGGCGCGGGACACCCCTGCTACCTGGACAGGCCCAATGAATGGCACTCCGGGCTGCTGGATTTCCTGAACGGGCTGTCCTAAGGGCCTGAGCTGGGCCAGAGCTACCCGGGACCCACCCCTGCAGACTGGGGGGCGGGAAGGGGACTGATAGCCACATCCCTGGCCCTGTTCCCTGTCTTCTTCTCTCTCTTTCTAGCTGGCCTGTCTGACAGTCTCTGTCCAGCTCTCCACCTGCCTGTCTGCTCACAGGGAGCCGTCTCTCCTGCCAGGTCTCTGTCTGTCTGTCTGTCTGTCTTTCCTCAGAACTTTAAGTGGATGAGAAGAATCAGGAGAAATAATGAGGTGAAGCCAGGAGTCTAATCCACATGGAGGGTAATTTCTCTCCTTGTGCTTCCTCTGCTCCCCTCCCACCTGCACACCCCCCATCTGTCTTTGCTTCCACATGCACATATAAGATTACAGATGTGCACACATGTATACTCCAGGAGCATATGTGCACATCTGTGGCCATCCGCGCCCTTGCCTGCTGAGGCCTCCAGGAGCAGAGGGGCTCTCTGGGGAAGATCTCAGCCCCCAGGCTTCTGGGTGTCCTTTGGTGGGTGCTTCTTTCTGGCCTCTGCTGGAGGAAGGAGGTTGGCATTAAGGCTTGTTGAGGGATTTTCTGATGCCCATAGAGCCTGCCTCTTCCTGCCCTTGAATGAGGGAGCTTGGGAGAGGAGCAGGAAAATAAAGAGATCAGATCCTCTCGTTGCTTGTCCTTGTCTGAGCAGCTCAGATCCCTTCCTTATTCCATCCCCCCACTTCCTGTCCAGCAGATGGCCTTGTGACCCTTGTCCTTCTGGGCAGATGGAGTGTGGACTTGCATTCCATCCCACCCCCTCCGAGGCCCCCAGAGGCTCAGAGGGAGCACGGAGGTCAGAGCACCCAGGATGATCCGCTTACCTGGAAGGGAATGTGCTTCTTGGGGGCGGGGCAGCCCTGTATACCAAAGGGTTAACTCCCCCCCCCCCCCACACACACACAAAGTCCCAATATGCAGTGCATTTAGTATTAGAAGGGCTGGTTCCAGGTTCCCAAACTTCAGCTCTGCTCACATTTCATCATCTGTAAAACAGGAATAATAATTCATTTACTACCTATTTTGCAGATGTTTCAAGGAAAACAATTAGAAAATCTTGAAAGGCTTTTTTTTTTTAACCAAACCAGTGATTTTATTGATGTAGGACAGGGCTTTGAAAACTTTTTCCACGCTCTTGGGCTATGAATTTTTTTTCATGACTCCAGGTATATCAAATACGCCTAAAATCAGATATTTACTGATAATGAACCTCAATTTGGGGACTCCCTCATTCAATTATGAGACCTCATTGGGGTCGTGAAAGTGGGATCCCAGGGAGCAGATATTTGGTGGCGGGCCCTCAGGTGGGGAGCACCGACCTGGGCAGGATTATTGTGGGGATCAGGTAATACCTGTAAAAAGCGGGTCCTACAGAAATGAGGGCTCCTCTCTCCCCTTCCCTTCCCAAAGCAGGTGACAGCATTACCTGCTCCCCAAGTCTGAATCTTAGAAGTGTCTGAGGGAGGCCTTTCCCTGGCAGGCTCCAGACCAGTCCTTGTCGGTTCCAGGGCTTGGACCTGGGCCTTCCTGACTCAGAGGCCCTTCCCAGGACTGTGCTGGCTCTGGGAATGTTCGTTACTATTGACAATGAGAAAGGGGTGTTAGAGACACTGAGGCCCAATGGCTCTTCTCCTGATTGCCCTCCGTAGCCCCCGTGGGGGCAGGGGGGCTCTGGGACCCCTGGAAACAGTGGAGCAGCCCCCTCGGCCTTTTGTCTCTCCCTCCCCTCCCCCCACACTCTGAGGGACTTTGGGCCGCTGGGATTCAGAGCCCAGAAAATGTGGCGGCTGAGGTCGGAGGCAGTTCTGGGGGGGGTCCCTCCTCTCACACCCCCCAACACCAGCGCCCACGCCCAGAGAGGAGATTGCTTGGAAATCCTCGCCCCGTCCTTCATTCAGAGGCTGAGGGCCTGAGGGAGAGGAGGAGAGATGGGAAAAGGGAAGAGCGACCCCCGGGAGGCCGGGCCGGGGCTGGGAGCTCCTGGCAGACGGAGGCTGGGGAGGAGGACGGGAGCCCACAAGGGCAGGGAAGCAGGTGGGTGCAAGGGAGGGGGCGCCGAGCGTCCCGTGCCAGCCCGGTCAGCGCATCCCCGGGGAGGGGGCAGCCCTGGCTTCCCTGGCATCTGGGCTGGGCTGGAGCTCGGGGCTGCGGCATTGTTGGGGCCCTGGCGCCTTTATCTGCTGTAATCGGATCCCAGAGGGAGGGGAGGGGGTTGGGGGAGGGGAGGGGCTGGCGGGCGGGCGGGCAGGCCGAGGGGAGGGAGGGAGGGGAGGGAGGCTGGGCGAGGGGGGGGGGGGCACACATATTCCCGTGCTCCTGGCCCGGCTCGGGCTCGCCTGTCAAACACTTCATTGTTCGCAGCTGATGTCACTAGCAGTTGTGAGCGGCCGCCTCTCCCGGGGACAATGTGGCACTGAGCGGCCCAGCCACCCCCCCAGCGCTGCAGGACAGACCCCAGAGGTACCGGCAGGCTGGACTGGGCTGGGCTGGGCTGGGCTGGGCTGGGCTGGGCCGGACCGGGAGGGGGAAGGGGCAGGGACCCTGCCTGGGGAGGAGAGGGACTGCACCCCGGGCCGGACTGGCGGGCAGGGGGCACAGCAGGCGCCCGGCCCTGTCGGGGGGGACCCGGGAGAGACCCTCCTCCCAGCAGGTGACTCCAGGGCCCCAGCAGGCAGGGGCGTCAACCACAGACCCAAGCCGGGCCCTGGGGAAAGTTGGAGAGGGGGTGGGGGCCTTTCGTCGGGGGCTCGGATTTCTGGGGTGGGGGCCGGGGAGGGAAGAGGCCGCAGTGCCGGACCTGGGGCTGCAGGGAACACACCCTGCTGGCCCCCGAGGGACAGGGCAGAACCAAGGACGCTTGCGCAGGCGGGCCGGGCTGGGGGGCAGGGAGGGGTGGGTCTGGCCGGCCAGGGCCCTGCACCCAGCCCCCAGCCCCGGGTCCTTGCATCGGGCCCCCCTCCAGCTTTCTCTGTTCGAGCTTCTCCATCCCACTCCCTGAGCCCCTGCTCTGCCTCAGTCTGACGCCCAGACACCTGTAATACTTACAGCCCGGCTCCTCCGCCGGCCCCACGTTCTCAGGCTGCCTGACCCCAAACAAGCTCTCCCAGCCCCCCGGCCCCCTGCTTTTTCTGTCCAAGGCCCTGCCCCCTAACTTAAGCCTTTCCTGGCCCAGCCTCATTACCAGCCCCAAACAGGCTCAGGTACCCCTACTTTCTGCAGCCAAGTAGCTCCAATCCTGGTCCTGGGCTCCCAGCTTGAGATGGGGATGGAGGCCTGGAGCCCTGGGCAGCTGGACATCCTCCCCACACTCTGGAGTCGGAGGGCTCGGGGGGCCCCCACCAGGCAGGGCCCCGGCACCCAACAGGACCCCGACTGGCGCGAGCGAGCGCAGGGAGGTGCCCACTGCCTGCTCCACTCCGACTGCCATCTTACCACCTTTGGCATTTCGGGGCCCCCGCCTTTCTGTCCCTTCCACCCATTCCCCCTGAGGGAAGTGACATTCAGAAGGGGAACACTAGGTACCCAGAAACGCCAGGACCTTGACCCTCTGCGACCTCCATTCCTAACCAGCCAGGCCTGGCAACTCCACCCCTAGCCTTCTGCGCAGTCAGACTGCCCCAGCTCTTCTTCCCTAAGTGCCCACCAGCTCCCTCCCCTCAGCAAGACCCCTCCCCACTCAGGGTCCTCCTTGAGGGACCAGCTCCAATCCTGCCCGGTGTTCTGGACCCCTTATCTCAGGTCCCCACCAACGGATATCCCCTCCAGGGTCCTGGCCGCCCAGCATTCTAGATCTTTATCCCAAGCTCCCCCCCCCAAGGGATAGCCCCTTCAGAGTCCTGGCCGCCCAGCGTTCTAGATCTTTATCCTAGGTCCCCACCAAGGGATAGTCCCTCCAAGGTTCTAGGTGCCCAGTAGGGCAGACCCCTTATCCCAGGTCCCCCCCCCCAAGCAATAGCCCCTCCAGGGTCCTGGCCTCCCAGTGTTCTAGATCTTTATCCCAAGCTCCCCCCCAAGAGATAGCCCCTCCAGGGTCCTGGCCGCCCAGTGTCCTTGCTCCCCTCCCCCAGGAGCCCCCCCTTCATCAGCATGCAGAGCTGGATGGTCCAAACACAAGGGGATTGTTCTCTCTGGTTGCTCAGAGAGGGGAGCCTGGTGGGGGGGACGCCCACGGCCCACACAGCCTGGCCAGGCCTAGGCCACGGCGGAGGAAGGGATGGAGGCAGACAGTGTGTGCTGAGACCCAGCCCTCCTGCCCCCTAGCTCAGGGGCTGCCCCTTCCCCCTCACTGTCCCACTGGCTCCCAGTTCTGGCTCTGGTCCTGACCTTGACCAAGCCGTGGGTCGGTTTCTTCATTTATAAAAGGGGGGGGGCTTGCCCTGACCCCCTGTCAGGCCTGGGTAAGCTGTAAAATTGGCTTAGATGATGCAGGGGCCCCGTGGCTCCCTCGGGCCCTTGGGGGCCCAGCAGGCCTCCCCCCAGGGTCAGTGCCGGACAGTGGGTCAGCCTCCTTTCCTGCCCTCCTTCGCCTCTCCCTCTCCCTCTTCCTGCCCAGGACTCAGGGGAGAGTCCCAAAGTCAAAGGAGGATGGGCCCCCCATCCCTGCCCGACCCGAGGGCCAGGCTCCCCAATTGTTGCTCCCCTAGAGAGGAGGTGGCTCGGAGCTGCCCACATCTTGGCCCAGCAGGTCGGCCACCAGGCTTTGGTCTGCCCTCAAACCTTGGGAGTGTGGGAAGGAATAATCCAGGGATTGGAGGCTAATACCCTAAAGAGCTTGAGGCGTCCCTCAAGGAGCCCTGCTGGGCATCCTGAGACCCAGAGACTTGGGCAAATGACTTCATTGGTTTCATCCCCCCCCCCCCCCAGGTCCACAGCTCCTGGCTGGGCCCTGCCTGCTGGGACTCGGCTGGAACACTCGTTTCTGGGAGAGTTTGGCCTCCCAGATACCTGAATGCAGACAGAGGGGTCAGGGCAGAGCCACAGAGGTTGCATCATCCGACCCCATGTTGCTAATGGGGAAACCGAGGCAGTTTGTGCTTGCCCGGGGTCAGGATTTGAACCCAGGCCCCCCTAATTCTGGGTCCCCTGCTCTTTCAGCCGCCCCACCACCTTGTGTAAAAGCAATCGTGGATTGATGGTGTATGATGGCGGCCTTTCCCAAATTCCTGGCTTGTGTCCGGAACACTGTCCACTTAGATCTCTCAATATCCGGGGAGAACTTTGTTCTTTCCTCTGGCCCACTGCGAAGCGTCTCTTACAAAGACATCCCTTTGAGGACAACTAGGGCTGGTTCAAGAAATTTTGGTTGCAGAGAAAAAATAGCGTTTTTGGAGGGAGAGGCCAGAAATAACTAATAACAGCTAATTTACAGAATTGTCTCAGCCGTGCAGATACAAGAAGACATTTATTTATTTTCCAAAGAATCCAGGGGACTAGCAAGGAAGACTTGAAAGGGATCGATTCTCCTCTTCTCCTCCATTCCCCTTTCCCCAGATCCAAGGGACTTGCGCCCATTCCTTCTCCCTGTTCCCTGGGGTTTCCATGTGCCTGGCAGATGGCTCCTGGGCCCAGCCTCTTACCTCAGCCCTCAGTCTGGTCCCAGGCTTGACAGAGGGGCCTGCATCCAGGAGATGCTGGGGGAAATGGCTCCGATCTGGAACAGCCTAACTCAAAAGCAGTGCCCACAGGCTGTCCCCAGGGTTGGCGAACGGTGTGTAGCCGGCAAAAAAGGAGTTTGGGCAATGGGGCCTAAGAAGGGAGGGGGGGGGTGAAGAGCCACCTCCAGGGATGGTCCGGAGCCCACCCCCACTCCCAGACACTTCCATCCTCCTCCTGAAGCCCGAGCTGAAGCTTGGGGGGGGAGGGAACCCCTCCATGGGCCACTCCCTCCCTTGCCCCTAGAGCCTTCTTCCCTCCCCACCCCACCCCACCCCCACTGGATTGTTCTACTCTGGAACAAAGCTGGGGTGGACACTCGATCCGAGGGGGAGGGGGGCTAGCTAAGCCCCCAGCCCTTCACTGGGGCAGCTGTCACAGGATAGAGACAGCTGGAGGGGGGAGGGGAAAGAAAGTAAGGGGAGGGGAGAGAGGGGGGGTCAGGCTGCTTACACAGCTGTCACCCCGTGCCCCATCCGGCAGCGTGGGTGAGGGGTGGGAGTGGGAGAAGACTATAGGCACAGGGGGGCACTGGGGAGCTTGGGATGAAACCCTGGGAGCTGGATCCCCGGAGCGCAGGGGCCCATGAGGAGGATTTCCTGGGAAAGTAAAGGGTGGGAGCTCGATAAGGGGTCTTGCTGAGAGGAGAGCTGTAAAGAGGGAGCTGTGCCCCCCAAACCCCCAGAGGTGAGGATGAGGTCAGTCTGTCCTGACGCGTGGCAGCCACATGGCCCTGGGCAGGGGCCCAACGCCCACTGTCGCCCTGCCCGACCTGGCCAGGGCAATAAATAACTGCAGAAAGCCAGTCTGGAATGACTGATAAGCAGTGGGCTCCCTGGTGGGGTTCAGAAAGCCCTGCCAAGCAGGGGACAGAGGCAGTGGGGGCCATCTCTAGCCCTCCTGGCTGGGCTCTCACCCTAAGGATATCGGGGATGGAGAAGACCCCGGATACCCCTAGTCTAGGTTTCTCATTTTATAGATGGGGAGATTGCCCCGAGAAGGGCAGAAAGGGACAGAAACGGGGGAGCGAGGCCCGGGTCTTCCCTCAGTACCCTCTTGCCTGCCCTGTTTCTCTGCCCTTGCAGAGAGGGGAATAGAAGACGGGCCGCAGCCCTGACCGTGGTGAGAAGTCTTCTACAGCTAGAGACCCCTCACCTGCTCCCCAACCGATGAGGCGGGGCTATCAATGGGGACAGCCCACCCCCTGCAGTGGAAATGAACCCCCCAATCACCTGCACGTGTGAAAGGGACCATGTCTGGGGGCTCAGTCTCCCCAAAGTCAGGGCACTGTGGGGCCCCCTCATTTGTGTCCGGCGCCCCGGTCCCCAGGCCGCTTTCGGGCGGGGGATTGGCCAATGCAAGCCGGGCAAGGATTTCCAGGCAGGATTAAGGCCCAGGATTAAAACTGGGGTGGGGGGGAGGGGCCAAGAGCTGGGAGGGGAGGGGCTCAGAACCCTGGGGGTTTAATCCCAGCCTTATGCTCAGCTCCGCCTTCTTCGGGGGTCCCGCTAATAACATTAGCAGCCCCTGACGTTCCTATGGCGCCTCTGGCTCCTCCCAAAGCCCTCTTATTCCGTCTCTGGTGGGGCACTTCCCTTGTGCGGGGTGCGGGGTGCGGGGCTTGCCAAGGGAGAGGACGCTCCTGCCCGCAGGGGGCTTACATTCTGATCTGGAGACTGTCGGACCAACAACCAGCAGGGCTCCTCACAGCGGGAACCAGGGCGCCCCTCAGAACAGACTGAGAGCCAGGGGGGAAGATGGAGGTGTCCAAGCTCACGCTGCGGGCTGGGGCAGAGACTCACTGATGGGGGGCGCCTTAGCCAGAGTCACCCAGCCGCGCCCCCTTCCAGCTGCCTTACTGAGCTGCTGGTCCCTGGGAGACTCCTTACCCCCCTCGGAACCAGGCAGGACGCCCATTCCCCTCCTCCACCAGCATTGTTAAAAAACGGCCCTCGGCTGGAAGTCCCAGATTTGGGTTCTAGAGACAGACACGGGCGCTTCCCTCCAGGTGCCCGTGCCCGGGGGGGGGGGGCAAGCCGAGAGTGAGACGTGTCTCAGTGGCACAGACTCCAGCTCTGTAAGTGGGGGCTTCCCAGAGAAGGGCTTTGAGTTATACCCCAAGGGGGGGTGGGGAAGTGGCTGGCAAGGTGCCCTGCAAACAAAGACCTGGAGGCCAGAAACTTATGGGTGATGGGGAAGCAGGGGCTGGCGCTCAGGGGACAGGGAGGTGGCGCGGGAGCCGCCTGAGAAAGGGGCTGAGGGGAGGATCACAAGGGTCACCGGCCTCTGGCCCGCCCTGTCTTGGGGGACGGACGACGTGCGCCCCCTCCTCAGCTGCGGTCAGCAGGTATCTCCAAGGGGCTCCGGCCATCCGCCCGCCTCGGTGACTGGGAAGCGCTGTCTGTGGGCAGTAATTACATGAATTATCACCTTGACGCAGCGCTCGGTGGCTGACAGAGCCCGCTTTCTCTCCTCTCGTTCCATGCTCACACACGCCCTGGGAAGGCTTTGAGAGGTAAGGCTCCCAGAAGGGACCCGGCCCCAAGCCCCTCGTCCCGACTCCCAGGGATGGATGGGCCCCTTCCGCGGGGCTGAGGCCCTGCCCGGAGCTCGGCGCCGGACGGAAGGCCCCACTCGAGCCTCTCTCCCTCCGCCTTTGCAGAGCAGGCGGCCGTCGGGCCAGGTGGATGCACTGTCGGGCCGCCTCCTCGGTGGCAGCCTCCCCAGACAGGATGAGCGGCTCTGACCCAGGGCTCGAGGAGGAGCCGGAGCTGAGCATCACCCTCACGCTGCGCATGATCATGCACGGAAAGGCAAGGGAGCGGAGACAGAAACGGGGCAAAAAGAACCGAGGTCTTCCTTCCCCCGGTGCAGCCCGCAGGGGGCCTGGAGACTGGGATGGGGGGGGGGTCCTAGAAGGGAAAGGCCAGCGATGTCGGGTGGCGCGGGGAACGGGGACACGGAGGTCCTAGAAGGGAAAGCCCAGTGATGATTGGCACGGGGGAATGGGGACATGGGCAAGGGGGACCCGGGGAGAACGTTGGAGAGATGAGAGGCTAAAAAGGTCAAAAGCAGCATCCGCAATCATAGCACGTCCCCTCTGGGGCCAGAGGAGACAGGGCTTGTCCAGGAGCTGGCACCTCCTTGCCCCTGGCCTTGGGGGGGGCTCAGGGCCTTGCATCTGGAGCCCATAGCACTGGGCCGGGCACCCAGACCCACTACAGCAGAACAGACGGGGTGGGGGTGGGTTACTGCGACCTGGGTGGCTGAGGGGGGGGCAGAGCTTCTCTGAGCCAGCCTGTCTCCTTGTTTTTCAGGAGGTGGGCAGCATCATTGGGAAGGTGAGTGACAACTATCCTCTCCACCCTGCCCTCAAGCCCCCCCTCCCATTGCCCCTCCCCCATGTCTGCCAGAGCACAGGACTGTACTTTCCTTCTTTCCACAGAAAGGGGAGACAGTAAAGAGAATCCGGGAGCAGGTGAGCGTGGCTGAGGGTATGGGAGCACACCTGAGACAGGGACAGGCAGGCCGAGACCCCCCGAGGGGAGGGGGTGGGGGAGGGCAGGGAGGGCAGGCGAGACCCTCGAGGGGAGGGGGTGGGGGAGGGCAGCTGAGGCGGTTTTCCTGGGGAGAAGGGGCTGCTGGGCCTGCCCGCCCGGTGCTCTGGCCCTTGCTGCCCTTGTCCTGTCGCCCCCCCTTCCACCCCCAGAGCTGCGCTCGGATCACCATCTCCGAGGGCTCCTGTCCTGAGAGGATCACCACCATCACGGGCTCCACGGGGGCCGTCTTCCACGCAGTGTCCATGATTGCCTTCAAACTGGACGAGGTGAGCTGCCAGGCCCAGGCCGGGGCTTCTGTCTCTGCCACCTCCCTCCGTCCCAGACTTGGGCAATGTCTGAATTGTGGAGCCTGAGGACTGAGTCCCGGAGTCGGGGAGACGTGGCTCCTCAAGGGGCTTAAGTAAGGGGGGCACAGACTCCTCGCCCCAGGTTCCCCAGTCTCGGGGAGAAAGCCTGTTCTTCCTGGAGCCCCCGACCTGAATCCGGAGCCGGGCCCTTGCCTTCTAAAGACTCTGACCAGCCTGAGCTGCTGTCAAGCCATTAGTCCTGGGCTGATAAAAAGCGGCATGGGGGCCGGACATTAAATCTTCCTGGGTTACCTTTTCAGAGGGATGGGTGGTGGTGAAGCCCGGAGAGGGGATGCTCATTTGGGGGGTTCGATGACTGACCCATCCCCCCCGTTGTCTAGGACCTGTGTACAGGCCCCCCAAACGGCAGCAGCATCTCTAAGCCCCCAGTAACCCTCCGGCTGGTCATTCCGGCCAGTCAGTGCGGCTCCCTCATTGGGAAGGCAGGGACCAAGATTAAGGAGATCCGGGAGGTATGGAAGCCCCTTGGGGTAAGTTCCGGGGAGCTGGCCGCCCCCCCTCTGTTCCCCACTGACCCACGGGGACCCCCTCTCTCCCAATGGGGGGGCCATCTCCCCTGGCAAACGCCTGAGCCTTTTCTTTTTCCTGCGCCAGACGACAGGGGCTCAGGTACAGGTGGCTGGAGACCTGCTTCCCAACTCCACGGAGAGGGCCGTCACTGTTTCTGGGGTCCCCGATGCCATCATCCTCTGTGTGCGCCAGATCTGTGCAGTGATCCTAGAGGTATCAGACTGGGGGGGGCCTCTGTGAATCCCCTCCCCCATGTGGCTTGTCTGGGGGGGCAGTGTCAGAGGTCATGAGTGGGAGGGGGGGGCCGGGATGTGGGAGAATCCCAGAGAGCCAGTGTGGGAAGCTAATGAGCCCAGTCTGGGGGCCAGCCCTCCTGCCCCTGCCAGTGGGGTGGGGGGTCTGTGGGGCTTCTGAATTGTCTGGGAGGGGGAGGGGGGCGTGCTCAGAGAAAATCCCTCAGTGACTTCTTAGAAAACTTCATCGAGGTGGGGGAGATCACTGGGACACTGGATAAGTCCGCAGGGGTTAGTGGGGGACTCCGCGAGGATTTAGGGATCAGGGAGGTTTTGGGGTGCATTAGGGCACTTGGCAAGCCACGTTGTGGGGGGCAGCTGGGTTCTGGGTGGAAGGTGCTGTGGTCACTGGGGATCTTGTCCAAATACCCCTCCCCATCCCCTCCAGTCCCCTCCCAAAGGAGCTACCATCCCCTACCACCCCAGCCTCTCCCTGGGCACCGTCCTGCTCTCCGCCAACCAGGTAACGAGGAGGAGGTACAGTGGTCGGTGGGGGGATGAGGGAAGGGCGAGAGGGGGCTTGTGGGTCCCACGAGGGGGGCGGGGCGGGGGACACCTCGGACTCCCCACACATCCCCTCAGTGGCCTGAGCATCTTGCCCCCACTGCTCCAGTGATGGAGGGCTGTTACCATGGTAACTGCCTCCCTCCCCACCCCCACAGGGTTTCTCTGTTCAGGGCCAGTATGGAACAGTGACTCCAGCAGAGGTGAGTGGGGCCAGGCCCCCTTACCCCTGTGCTCTCCATGCCCTTCCCAGCGGCTGAGGGGTGGGGGCAAGATGGAGCACCTGAGGGGGGCAGGGGATAGCCCTCTCACCCCCCCTCCTCCCGACTCAGGTCAGCAAGCTCCAGCAGCTGTCCGGCCATCCCGTGCCCTTTGCTTCGCCCAGCGTGGTGCCAGGTGAGTGCGTGTGTCCTGGCGCTGGCGCAGGGCCCGATGCCTTCCCAGAGAGGGAACGCTGGGTTTGGGGGCCCCGAGGCTTCTGGGAGGAAGTCGCTCCCAGGCTCTGAAGCCAGAAAGGCCCGGAGGGGCCCCTTCCCATGAAGCCCCCTGGAAAGGGGGGAAAGCCTCGCCCCGGTCACAGCCACAGTAAGCGGCGGCCCGAGTCTGCCAGTCAGGCCCGCGGGGTCTGCACGGAGGGGCAAGGCCGAGCAGTGGGAGGAACCCCTGCAGATGATCTGCACCTGCAAAAGGGGGGCTGGGCCACGAGGATCCTGGGGCCCCCAAGGTTTCTGGGGTCCTGGATCAGGGAGGGGCAGGTCCTGGGATGCCGGTCGTCCTTTTGGGTTCAAAACTCTCTCCTCCCCCCTTCAGGACTGGATCCCAGTGCCCAGACCAGCTCCCAGGAGTTCCTGGTCCCCAATGACGTGAGCCCAGCGTGGGCAGGGGCGTGGGGGGGGGAGGAGGGCAGGCGAGTCGGGGAGGAGCGCCCTGCTCTGGCCCAGGACTGACGGCCCCTCCGTCCCCATAGCTGATCGGCTGTGTGATCGGGCGGCAGGGCAGCAAGATCAGTGAGATCCGGCAGATGTCGGGGGCCCACATCAAGATTGGGAATCAGGCAGAGGGCTCCGGGGAGCGGCACGTCACCATCACGGGCTCCCCCGTCTCCATCGCCCTGGCCCAGTACCTCATCACTGCCTGGTGAGCCTGGGGGAGAACGGGGGGGGGGAGACCCAGGGGCTGAGGGGGCCTGTGTCTCTGCCCTGCCCCCCCATCATGCTCCCTCCCCCTCCTCACCTCTCTGCTCTTCTCTCGCCCCTCCCTCGTCATCCCCCCTTCTCTCCCCTCTTGTTTCTTTGGCCCCTCCTTCCCCCTGCCCCCCCTTCCTTCCTCCCCCTTGGTCCCCTTCTGCCTGCAGCTTAGAGACGGCCAAGTCTACCTCAGGAGGGACGCCAGGCTCGGGGCCTGCAGACCTGTCAGCCCCCTTCTCCCCACCCTTGGCGCCCTCGCCAGCCCTGACGGCCCTGCCCGCGGCCCCTCCGGGCCTGCTGGGCACCCCCTACGCCATCTCCCTTTCCAACTTCATCGGCCTCAAGCCCGTGCCCTTCCTGGCCCTGCCGCCGTCCTCGCCGGGGCCGCCTCCCAGCGGCCTCACTGCCTACACCGCCAAGATGGCAGCCGCCAACGGCAACAAGAAGTCGGAAAGGCAGAAGTTCTCCCCCTACTGAAGCCAGGGAGGGAGCCGGGAGCCAGGGAGTGACACCGCAGGGCGGGCATCGGCTCTGACTCCGGCTCCCCCGGAGCCCCATCCTGCTCCCCCCCCCCCCATACACACTAGGGGCCAAGGCAGACAATTCCCTCGCAATGTTGACACCCACACGCATGGATGCTGGGCTCGCGCGCCTCAGCCGGCGCCCTCCGTCCGTCCGTCCGTCCGTCCGGGCTTTCTCTCAGGCCGCGCTGTAGGGGGAGGTGCTGACCCACTCCAGGAAGCCAGAGGGAGAGGGAAGAGACGGCAGCCACGGCCATGTAGCCCCTAACCCACTGCCTGTCCCCGGGGCCTGGGACACAGGAAGTCCCGGCGAGAGAAGAGCCTCTGGTGCCCCCCTCTCCGAGGGGCTCCCTCCCACAGGCCCCCCACATCCTGCAGGGAAGGAGCGCCAAGGAGGCTCCCCCTGGTTTCCACCCACATCGGGCTCCTGCTGCTTGAGCAACATTCTCTTGACTGGAACAGCCTGGCTGGGCAGGGGCATAGCGGGGGGTAGGGGCCAGGATTGGGGGGGCACTGCCAGGCAGCTGGGGGTGGGGAGGGGGGAGGGGGACAGGCGCGCTCTCAGCAGCCAAGACTCTGTACAGTTTTTTCAATCCAGTTTTTGAATAAATATTCTCAGTGACCTGGATGTCTCCAGTTTGATTTGGGGAAGGGGAGAGGCAGAGGGAGCCCATTTCCCCAGGGGGGCGGCTCCCGGAGGGGCGATCCCGCCCCGCCCGTGTGGGCCCCCATGCGATTCTCGGCCGCCAGCCCCGTCTGAGCCCGCAGGCTTGGCTCTGGCTCTTAGCCCCACGCGGTCCGGCCTGGCTTTTTCTCTCTCTCCCAGCACTGATCCTCTCCTTGCCGGGGATTCAAGGTCATCCCGTCCGGCCTCCTGCGCCAGGGCGGTGACCCCTTCCTGGAATATGCTGGAGCCTCAAAGCCAGTGCCAGCCCGAGGAGGCTCCCCCACACTCCCCAGCTCCTTGAGGCCGTCCGGGAAGCCCTTTTGTTTCTCTGACCATCAGGAAAACAGGCGGGTGGGGGTCTGGCAGTGAAGGATGGAGCAGAGGGAGGACCCTCCCTCCCACTGCCAGCTTAGGAGGCCTTGGGGGGGAAGCCCAAGGAGAAGGGGGAGACCCCAAGGGCTCCTAGCCAGGTGGGACATGGCCTCCTCCAAGGGCCGGGGGCGGGACAGGGGCAGAGGCCACCTGGAGACCAGCAAAGTCCTGGAGGCCAGGAGGCTCTGGATGCACCTGGCACAAGCCCACCCCAAGGGGTGAGTGTGCATGCATGCGGCTGGTTTCCATCTCCCTGGTATCTCAGGCTCTCCTCCTCCTCCTCCTCTCCCTCCTTCCCCTCCTCCTTTTCCTCCTCCTCTTCCTCCTCCTCCTCCTCCCTCTCTTCCTCCTTCTCTCCTCCTCCTCCTCCCTCTCCTCCTCCTCCTCCTCCTCCCTCTCTTCCTCCTTCTCTCCTCCTCCCTCTCTTCCTCCTCCTCCTCCTCTTCTTCCTCGTCCTCTCACAGTCTCCTGGTTCAAGTGGTCTCTCCCTGGTCCAGGCCAGGCCCCTCTGCAGCCATGGGGTTTGCTTCCTGGCCAGCAGAAGGATCCAGGGCTGGGCTCTCAGGGTCTCTCCGGAGGAGTCTCAGGAAGCTTTGGGGGAGCCAAGCTCTCGGTGGGCAGGGCCAGGGTCCCGGGACTGCTTGGAGCCAGGCTCGGGCCAGACGGCCGAGCTCCTCACGCACAGGCCGCTGGAGGAGGCCGTAGAGGAAAGGGTGGGCGGCGAAGGAGGAGTAGGCCAGCCAGGTGAGAGCCACCTCTACCCCTACGCTCCACCGCCCGGGGAGCAGACACGCAGCAAAGAAGGGCAGCCAGCAGCCAAGGAACTGGCCCACCACCAGGGCCAGCGTCAGGGCTGCCTTGCCTCCCACCAGGTGGGGGCTGGCCAGCCGGGGGGGGCAGGATGGACAGATGGCTGTCCAGGGAGTCGGAGCGGGGCCGTGGGCCAGGAGCAGGGGGCGGGGGACGAAGGGCTGCCAGTCTTGCCACGCGGAAGATGCTTCCGTAGGAGACGAGGAGGAGCAGAGCAGGCAGGGCAAAGGCCAGGATGGCCCAGAGGGGCCGGAAGGGTCCCGGGGGACCAGCTACCAGGGAGCAGTTTGGAGAAGGCCGGCCCAGGAGGGAGAGCCCCCCGAGGAGGCCGGACACCCCCCACACGATCCCCAGCACCAGGATGGGTGGGGGCCGGGGCCGGGGCCGCAGAGGATGCAGGATGTAGCGGTAGCGCTCCAGGCCAAGGGCAGCCAAGGTCAGCGTGCAGGCTGACACCAAGGTGGCGGTGACAAAGCGGGCAGCTCTGCACTGGCCCCGGCTCAGGTACACTGTGCCCAGGCCCGGCGGGGCCGCCAACAAGCCCAGGGGCATCACCGAGACCGCAGCCAAAAGGTCCACCAGGCAGAGGTGGGCAAGGTAGACGGCCTTTCGGAGGGCGGGGGTGCGGAGGACAACAGCCAGCACGGTTCCATTGGCCAGAAGGGTCACCACCTCCAGGAAGGCAGCCGGGATGAGTCCAAGCAGAGGGGATGAGGGGGACCCTGTCCCCAGTGTCCCATTCAGCTCGGTCCTGTTGGCCATCGGCCCCCGAGGGCTAAGCCATGGCCCTGGGCATCCCAGCGGCTGGTGGGAGCCCTAGCATCCGTGGCCACGTCAAGCTGGGCCGGGGGAGGGAAAGCCAAGATGGTGGAGCTGAGTTCCAGGTCTGTGCCCTGCCCTTGCGCTGGGGAGACCAAGGGAAAGTGATCTCAGGGGGAAGGGGCCTGGGTTTGGGGCTCCGTCCCGATACTTACGAAGCTCTGGAATCTTAGACAACTTGCCCCATCTCTCTGGACCTCAGTGTCCTTGTCTGTAAAAGGAGGCAATTGGGCTGGGGGTCCAGAGCCCATGCTTCCATCCACCCACTTGACCCCTTCTCTTGCATCCATCGCCCCGGCCTCCCGCTGCCCAGGGTCCACTGGGAAGATCTCACCTCACGCCCTGCCCAGGAGGAGGCAGGGGGCAGCAGCAGCTGGCGAGTCCTGGGGGACACCGTCTCCCCCAAGCCGGGCATACAATAAGCAAGGCCGGGCCCTGCGGGCTCATCTTCACCCCCCTCGGCCCAGGGCTGCGGCTGCTCTTCCCTGGAGATGGTACAGGCTGTCACTCTTGGCGCTGCCCTTTAAAGAGCGCGCAATCCCTGGGGGGCTGGTGAGCCACCCCTGGGTCCTAGCAGCAGCCTGCCAGGCCTGCTTTCAGTGGCAGAGGTTCCTTAGCTCCTTAGACATCATTCTTTGGGAAGAGGAGCACAGGTCGGTCCAATCAAGAACAGAACCACGGACCCTGAGAATCCGACGGGTCCCCGAGACACCTGGAACACCTGGTCCGCCGTGCGCCTGACATCCCACTCCAGTGGGGGTCCTGCCTTGTCTTGGACACCTGTGGGGACGGGGAACTCCTCCTCCCTCCGCAGCCCATGCCATGGTTAGGACCATTTTCCTTCTCTTGAGTTGCCATCGGGCTCCCTGTAACTTCTCACTGTCCTCAGTTCTGCTCTCTGGGGACAAGTGGCACAAATCCTACCCTTCTTCCCAAAGACAACCCTGAGCTGCTCGAAGCTGACCCCGGCCTTCTCCTTGTGAGCCAGCCCCCTCCCCAGTCTGATCACCTCCCCCTGCTCTGCGCCAGACATGCTGCACGTCTGTGGACGTGGTCCTTTCTCTCCGAGGGTCTCAGGTATCTCCAGGAAGATCACATGAGGGGAAGGCCCTCAAAAGAACACAAAGACTGCTGACTAAATCTAAGAGAGTGTTATACCCAAGTGCATCAGGGGAGGGTCAGGACCATTCAGTCCCTGCCCAGAGAAGAAAACTGGGGCTCGCTCCCCTCAATTAATCCATTGCCAAGCTTTTATCCACCACCTCCCCCATGCCAGGTGTTTGGGGTACGGAGGCAAAAGTGAGCCAGGCTTTCCCATCAAGCTGTCAGATGAAAGATGGATAAGATCTGGGCAGGGAGGGGGTCCTCGGCTTCCCTTGGCCCAGCTTAAGGAAGCGTAAGCTGGGGACACAACCTGGGCAGATGGGAGAGATTACTGACTGCCTCCCCAGGAGGATCTCCAAGCTCCTTGTCATAGGGAGTTATGTGGGAATGGCCCTTAAACTTGATCTAACCCATCTCCCCTTCTCCCCATTTTACAGAGAAGAAAACTGAGGTGCAGAGATCGATGGTGACTTGTATACATTCAGACAGGTGGTGATCGAGCCTGACACTGGATTCCAAACCCAGCTCGGGTCACTGCACACGGCATACAGCCCCAGGCTCCCAGCCATGGTCCCAGCCCAGGCAGCCTCACTTCTGACCCCCCAGATGGGGAGAGAAGGGCTGCAGATGGAGAGCCAGAAGCCACGGGCGGCCGTCAATCAGAAAGCCTTTATTCCTTCCTGTTTCATTTACAAGCAGTGCACAGGTCCCTGGCCAGAGGAGCCTCCTCTGGGACCAGGGAGAAGGAGCCTTGGGCCTTGGCCCCGGGGCTGGGAAGCTCAGAAGTGCAGCTGCAGCAGGTAGCGGAGCCGGCACTGGCTCTCCTTGTAGATCAGGTATTCACTCTGGTGGAACATGGACCCTTTGAAGTCAGGCATGGGCACAGGTGGGCCTTGGGGCACTATCACCTTGTGCCCTTCCAGCTCGAGCTCCACATCCTGGCTGGGGTCTGTGGGGGCAAGGCCAGGGAGTCATCCCCACCTCTGGGCCGCGGCAGCCCAGCCCCCAGGCCTGCCCTCCGCTGCCCTCAGCGGGACCCTTGGGGACACACACACGTGATCTAGAGTCTGAGAACGCAGACCGGCCGAGCTGGGAGGGCCCGGAGACGCCACCGGGGAGAAGGCACTTGCCCAGGGTCACAGGGCAGAGAAGGGAGATGAGTCCCCAACGGCTTCCCTCACCAGGCTGCCTCCTTCTCTTGCCCGGCTCCCTGGCCGCTTAACAAGGCTCTCAGCCAAGCTCCTTTCCAGCCTCCCTGCTGCCTTTCATCCCTTTGTCTCCATCACGCCTCCCTCATTTTTGCTTCCCCCATGGGATCTTAAAGAAGTCACTTCAATTCCAATAATATGAATGAAAAGAAGAATAAAACAGTCAAATGCAGCTTCATTACAGTGACCCATCTCCACTCCCTTAGGGAAAGCTAGAGCTCCTGTCCTTTCTGGGGAGAGCGCTGGGGTGGGGTGGGGGTCTATGGGTGAGGAGTGGTGCATACGCCCCGGCAGCATGGATTCTGCTGCCTGTTTTTCTGTTAGAGGGCGGGCAAAACAAACTAAAATGGAGACGATGGGAACCATTACAAATGGGGATGGGGTGGCTCTGGGACTGCCAGCTGCCTGCCGGGGCTGAGCTCCTCCCCAAGGGGAGCTCCACCCCAGGGAAATCCGTTTCAGAGTTTTTTAAGAGATATTTTTATCAATGCTTTTACCAAGAAACAAAAATGAGTTATTGGTCTTCCCCACGCCTCATGGATGGCTCCGTGACTTTCTGGGCCGTGCTCAGAGGCCCGTCTTCCTGGGGTTTCCCCGCCAGGCCCCCTCTACTTCCTCTCCCCGTCCTACCCCCCATGCCCAGCGGTGCCCAGAACTCACCAGGCTCCGTGAGGCCCTGGGCAATGATGCTGTGGTACCCCGGGGGGGGACTGCCGAAGGCTCTGGTCATCCTGGGTGATGCGGTACTCGTGGCCCAGAACCACCTCACTCAGGAACATGAGGCCGATTTTTTGAGAGGTGCAGCCCACTGCCGGACAGGGAGAGGTGGGAGATGAGGAGCAGGGTGAAAGGTCACTCTCATGAGTGTGGGGCGGGGGCGTGAGATACCTGCAGGGGTGCTTACGGGGGCAGGGCAAAGCTGTGAGGGAGACAGGGAAGTCATGGCCCAGTGGATCCTGCTGGACAGGGCCTGGAGCAGATGGACTGGGACTGGGGAGCTCAGGGTGGCCACTGGCCAGTTAACCCAGGCCAGCTCTCTGTGACCACCAGGTCTACTCCTATTGTCCCCTAGAGAGAAAACTCACAGCTGAGCCTGGGGTCCTGGATTGGGCAACCAGATAAACGTGCCAACGGGGGGGGGGAGTCCGAGTTTGAGGCAGGCTGAGGGCGAGGGCTCTGACAGAGAGGCAGCTGTTCAATCATTCATTCGTTCATGTCAAAGACCCACCACACACAGGGGCCTGGGCTGAGTTTGGGGAAACAAAGTTCAAAAAAAGACACTGTCCCTCCTTTATGACGCTCACTGAGGGGGACACGCCAGGCGCTTCAGAAGATCTGTCACTTCGTTCCTGGCAGTGCCACATAAGGGCACACCAGCGGGTCTGCTCTAGCACCAAGCAGGCTCCCGTTCCAATCGTGCTTCAGACCCTCACTAGCTGTGGGCCTGATCTCGGAGCCTCGATTCTCTCCGTCACAAAGTAGGGGTGATCGGGAGGAGCTCTTTGCAAAGCTCTACAAGGTGCCCTACCCCTGAGACTGGACAGTAAGCTTTGCCGGGACTGGGACAAGGGCCTCGGTCCCAGGGTCCTCGCTGTGGTCCGGGCCACACTGAGAGTGGATTTGTCATTGGCTGGTGAACCACGGCCCCTCCTCTCAGCAGAAGGGTGGTGGACCGCAGGGTGGAATGGGGCATACTTTATCAGACAGAGCCAATGGGCTACTCTGGTGTTCTTGCCTGAGCTGCTTTGTTATGAGGCGGGCCCCAATCTATTGGGAGTAGGGGTAGAAGTCATTGGCAAGTGATAGGGATGTTTAAAAAAAGTATCAATAAAAATTCATGTATGAAACAAGAATAGAAAAGGATGGCAGCAGATAGTGGAGGGCCTTGAATGATAGGCTAACGGGTCTGGATGTTACCTAGAACGTGTCTCGGCAGAAGAGGGAGGGGAGCCTCTCTGCCTGGTCCCAGCACTAAGGATGGCTTGGAGGAGGGGGAGAATGCCTGCGGGCGCTGGGCCAGAAAGGAAGGAACCATTGTCTGAGAGGTCAAGGGCCGAGACTCCCCAGGGGCGGTGAAGACTGGCTGTCAGAATGAATGAGCTGAGAAGGAAGAGCAGATGTAGGGGAAGAGACCAAGAGCGTGGTTCTGGAGGCACTGCTGGGCCACGTCCTGCAGGCCTGTGGAAGTCCCATGGGATGGGGCAGGCCTCGGGACCCAGATGGAGAGAGAGGCCGCTTCCCTCAGATTCCACCCCAAGGGCTTGGGGGACCCGGGCTGGACGCAGAGCTCTCTCACCGTAACAAGCAGACTTGCTGTTCTCAGAAGCAAAGTAGATGCCCTTCCCCACGCGCCCGCCCGAGTGGGGCATGATCCGGAGGCCATTCTTGAGGATAGCGGCCACCACAGCCACGTTGGTGCCGTGCCACAGCAGGCGCCGGTTCTGCAGGTCGGCGTGGGCCTGGAACTGCTCTCCCTGGAACAAGGATGGGGAAGTGGGTCAGCACAAGGCTGCGGCCTTCAGCCAGAAAAGGGGCCTGCGTGTCTGTGGCAGAGGCCTGGAAGGCCCTGGGCCCTCCTCCGCCTCCCACCAAGATACAAAGGCAGGCCTTGAGGCAGTCACTCTCCTTCCCAGGGCCTGTTTCCTCATCGGTAAAATGGCGCTGACAAGCCATTTGTGAAGTCCCCCCAGCTCTACGTTCTGTGGTCCCACGGGTGAATGGGCTGTGGACCAGGAACTTAAGTTTTTTGGCAGGGCCTCAGAGCAATGAGGCAGCATATTTCCATGGTGTTGGCTCCAGCTGTTTTGCCCGATGAGGGGCTGAGAAGGCTGCTCTGGGACGCCGAGGGGAGCGGGCGGCTCTGACTCTTCTCACCTCTCCCTCTCTATTTGTTTTCCAGACATGGAGGATGCGGAGATGGGGCCATCCTGTCTTCTTCAGGTAGATTTCAATTATCTGTGGAGAGAAGGGGAGAAAGCTGAGAGTGCCAGAAGCTGGAGGAGGAGGGAAAGCTGAGGGTCTGCAGGGGCATCTGGGTGGGGGAGGTTGGCAGAAAGGCCCTGCCTCAAGCGGGGCTCCGGCGTCTAAGGGCTGCCACTTCAGCCCCAGAGCCACCGGGCCCAGCTGGCCCAGAGTCTGCTTGGCAATGAAGGTGTCTGGCGGAGCTGGGTAATGCAAAGCAACTGGAGTCACAGAGCCAGTGTGGAAGGGCTTTACAAACCACCACAGCCAACTCCTCTTGTGCATACAGGAGCACTATGGGCCCAGAGGGATGGCACTTGCCTAGGGTGACTCAGGAGAAGAAGCCGACTCTCCTAATCCCTAAACCAAGATCTCTGACCACTGTCTAAGAGAGGAGAGAGACAGAATGAGAGAACTGCAGGCCCCCCATATCTCCTTTCGGCCAGGAGGGGATTGGTTTCTGCCCCCAGCCTGAGTTCACCACACACCTTGTACTCATGAGTGTCGGTGCCCAGGAGCTGCAGCTGGCATTTCAGGAGTCCATAATCACGGTCCAGTGGGTGGGGAACTTCTTCCACCTTTATCTTCTGTTCTTCCTCCTCCTGTCCAGCCTTCAGGGCCTGAGCCAGCTCAATGTCAGCCAAGACCTGGGATGATGTAGACATTGGCACCCAGGGCCCATGTTCTGCCCACTCTCTCCTACCACCTTCTCAGCCCATCCCACCCATCCTGGCAGCCAGGGCCCATGTTTTTCTGTCCAATATCTCCTACTTTCTTCTCAGCCCATCCTGTCCTCTCTGCCTTCCTCTTGGTTTCCTACCATATTTTCTTTCCATATCTCTCATTTGATTATCTCTGACTGTTGCTTATCTCTCTCTATTCTACCTTTCTTCTCATGTCCATCTCCTACAACCTTTCCATTCCCCCATAATTCTACCTGTCTTCCCCATCCATCTGTTCCCTTCTCTCTCAATTCCTGTCCATTGCCTCCCCCACCTCCATCTATCTCCCCTTTCTGTCTGTCCCTTATATGCTTACCACCCCCATCTTTTTCCATCTGTTTTTCTATTCCCATCCATCTGTCTCCAGTCCTGTCCATCTGTCCTATCACTTCCATCTGTCTCTCCCCCAAGCCATCCATCTGTCCCTTGATTCTCACCAACAACATGTCCTTCTTGGCCTGAAGGACCTCCTGGGAGTTGATGGGCTGTGGCCGGGTTCGGCCAAAGTTATGGGGGATGATTGTGTAGAAGCGGGAGGATAGTTCCTCCAGCTCTTTTGCATCTGCACTCTTCTTTAGGGCAGCCTCTAGGGCCTCCAAGGCCTCAAAGCCCTTGGCAATCTGTTGCTTGCTCAGCTTTCCCAAGGGCATCTTCTTAACATCTAACAGATAGGGGTAGGAGAAGGAGCAGGATGAAGCACAGGCCCTGAGGTATAATTACCTCTAGACTCCCTCTTAATTATCCCTTCCCCAATTTTCTCCTTCCCTGTTCTTACCAAGGTTCATGGTCTTCATTGCATCATTGAACATGTCATGGCTGAAAATAAGGGACACCAATTCCTGGGTGGCTGAATCTAGGGTACAGGGCTTGACATTCTGCCGAACGGCCTGAAGCTTGTCCACTCTGTCCACCTGGGGAGGAGAACCAGCCACTAGGAGGGGTGGTGCCAGAGGCAGCAGCTGCTCATCTCCCAAGTCCTAAGCTAGGGCCTCCCTTTGTAGGACAACACAGGGCCACTGGAGGGTGACTCACATAACTGCAACAGCCTCGTATCTCTAATGCCTTAAGGTTTACAAAGTCTTTTATGGACAATAGCGATGTGAGGCAGAGTGTGCTAAGACTACTATTTTTTGTAGTTTAGTTCGTATAGTTCCTGACTTTTACTTGGCAGATTGATTCCCAAATATTTTATACTATCATCCGTTATTTTGAATGAAATTTCTTTTTGTATCTCTTGCTGCTGAACTTTGTTGGTAATATATAAAAATGCTGATGATTTATGTGGATTTATTTTGTATCCTGCCACTTTGCTAAAGTTGTGAATTGTTTCTAGTAGTTTTTTAGTTGAGTCTCTAGGGTTCTCTCAGTATACCATCATCATCTGCAAAGAGTGATAATTTGGTTTCCTCATGACCTACTCTAATTCCTTTAATCTCTTTTTCTTCTCTTACTGCCAAAGCTAACATTTCTAATACAAAATTAAATAGTAATGGTGACAGTGGGCAGCCTTGTTTCACTCCTGATCTTATTGGGAATGGTTCTAGTTTGGCCCCATTATATATGATGCTTGCTGATGGTTTTAAATAGATGCTAGTGATCACTTTAAGGAAAAGCCCATTTATTTCTATACTCTCTAGTGTTTTTAGTAGGAATGGGTGTTGGATTTTATCAAATGCTTTTTCTGCATCTATTGAGATAATCATGTGATTTTTGTTAGTTTGGCCATTAATATAATTGATTATGCTGAGAGTTTTCCTAATATTGAACCAGCCCTGCATTCCTGGTATAAATCCTATTTGGTCATAATGTATTATCCTGGGGGTGAGATTACAGAAAGTAATCTGTAATCTCATTGATAATATCTTATTTAAGATTTTTGCATCAATATTCATTAGGGAAATTGGTCTATAGTTTTCTTTTTCTGTTTTCACCCTACCTGGTTTAGCTATCAGCACCATATCTGTATCATAGAAGGAATTTGATAGTACACTTTCTTTCCCTATTTTTTCAAATAGTTTATATAGTATTGTAATTAATTGTTCTTTGAATGTTTGGTAGAATTCGCATGCAAATCCATCTGGCCCTGGAGATTTTTTCTTAGTGAGTTGATTAATAGCTTGTTGGACTACTATTTTTTATAGAGGAAGAAACTGAACATCTTGCCCATAACTACAGGGCCAAAAGTTGTCCTGAGTCCTCATGCTGCCTTGTCTCTCCTCATTTCCAAGGAGGAGCCTAGGAGGAGACGGGGGAGGGGAGGTACCCATGGTCTACCGTCCATGACACAAGGTCCAAGCTGCACAACTCAGCAACCAAGGCCTTCCATTCTTGGCTCCCACTAACTTCTCTGGCTTCTTCCCCAATCTCCTTGTTAAAGAAAGAAGGACTTACAATAAAGGCACAAGCAGCCCCCATTTCTACTTCACTTAAAATTTACAGAGTCCTTTACTTACAGCAGCCCCAATCAAAGCTGAACCTGGAACCAGGTCTGGAAAAGCTTCTTCAATTCCTGATGTGCCCGAGTCTAGCTTCCAAGTGGGGAGCTCTCTATCATGCCCCAGCCCCTCCCTCCCTTTCAGACTCCAATTCCCCCCCTTGCACATGTTGATCTGAAGAAAAGTTTGGCAAAAAATAGGTTTCAATCAGTATCTTCCAAAATCTACCACAATAAGTAACAAATGGCCACTCGATTTAAGTAAATAAAAGGCCAGTAAGTTCTCCAAATCTGCAGGATGAATGGCAGGACCAGGCTGGAAATGGCCTCTCTAATAGATTTTCATTTTATAACCTCTAGGATGGGGTCTAAGTACCTTCTGAATTGAGAATGGAACCTGTAAGAGAGGGATCCTCTGTAAAGACCAACTCATAAAAGAGAGGAGTTACCCAAAGACTGCTTTGGTGGTCTTCAAACGTTCAAAGGGCCACCATGAGGAGGAAGTTTTGTGATCTCTAAGAACAAGGAGCAATAGGGGAAGTGGCAAGAGGCAAATTTGGGCTGGCTGTTGAATGACCCCAAAGTAGAAGAAGCTGCTTTGCTTCTGGGGTTTCATTCTCTTGGCCCCAATGCCTGCCTAGTTTGGTGCCTCACACACAGCAGATGTTTACACATCCTGATGATTGGGTGTCTGGGGCAAGGTGGAACTCCCTCTTGCTGGGGGCCAGAGAATCCCAGATTTAGGGCTGAATGAGGGTTCAGAGGCCATTTCATTCAACCTCCCCATTTTGCAGATGAGAAAACTGAGGCCAGGAAAGATTAAGTAAAAAGTGGAAGATCAGACTGTAGAATCAAAGCCAGGGTTTGATTCTATCCTCATTCCCTGAGGACACCCCACTTCCCACTGTGCCACATGGAGGCTGGCTGGGTGTGCACTTATGGTATTGTATGGAGGAGGGATGCTAGATGTTTGCTCTCCTTACTAGATGCTCAAACATCTCTTCCCACTCTGAGATTCCTTAACACTGGAATAATAGCCATGTCCAACTCAGCAAGTGAACTCATTAACTCTTCCACCACCCTTCCTACTCTGGGATCCAGCCAGAATCTAAATATTGAATTCAATGTCGCTTTCTGTATCTCTAGTAGGTTTTCAGTAATTCTGGGAAAGGTTTGATGCTCCTTGTGGTTAAAGGCAGTCAGAAAGGATGAGGTCAGAGGACCTGGGTTCCAGCCCAGCTTGGCCATGATTGGCTTTGTGACTTTGGAGAAGGCCCCCCCTTCTCCCTGGTTGTGTTTCCCCTTCTGTAATAGGAGAAGCTTGGACACTAGGTGACCCCTAGGATTCTTTGGAAGGAGCCTGCAATCCTTTATTTCATTTTGTCCCAGTTAGACTTCAGAGGAACCCAGGGGTGTGCTAAAACCAACTTGACTGTGATTGTTAAATTTTTCAGTGTGTGAGCACTTACACCTTGAAAATGAGCAAACTCTACAAATCAGGACGAGATTTCTTATTTTGTGGATTGTGAGGACTCTTACAAGGAAGTGGTGGAGAAAATAATAATGCAGTTTAAACTTTAAAATGTCCTGCATTTTTTGGAGAGCTGGTTGTTAAATATTAAACAGCACTCTTCAGGACAGTGGCTCCAGAAACTTGGGCAACAGGCCGACAGAAGAACAGAAGTTCTCCAGTGGCAGGTAGTAGTTGAGGAGGAGATGTGGTAACCCAATTAAGTAAAGGAGGTTTGTCTCATCATCTATCTCTTTCACCTCCTTAACATCTCTTTTATCATCCCTTCTTCTCTTCCTCAACACAGCCGCTACCGCAATTCAGGTCCTCTTTTCCAAAGCTTCCTAACTGCTTCCCTGACTCTAGATTCTCTCCTCTCTAGCTGGTCCACACAATTACCAAATGGATAATCCTAAAACACAGATCTGCCCATGTCACTTCTCTACTCAAAAATCTTCAGTGGTTCCCTATTGTCTTTGTTCTCAGCTGGTCATTTAAAACTCCTGGTCTACTTTTGAGTTCTAATTACACATTATTCCCTTTCACACATTGTCTGTGCCAGCCAAACCAGCCTGTTAACTATTCTCCATTTCCAACATTCCATCCTTTGGAGGGTGGCTGCTATTCTGGAATGAACTTCCTGCCCACTTTCACCTCTTTCTTAGCTTCCTTTAGAGCTGGCTAAGGGAGACTTTTGTCTGGCCCTTCCTTTTAGCATCCCCTAGCTTTCCCCTGGTGCTTTTGCCACTGGACCCAGATAATTCTGGAGGACAGAGTAAGGCTGCTGATTTTGCACAGCTCTCCTCACTCTTAAAACAATTCACTTGCAAGTCAAGACATCTTCCTCCTGATGTCACTGGTCCCTTTTGAGAAAGAAAGACTGAAAATAACATCAGTCTCCTAGCTTTAGCATCCTTTCCCTCCTGAGATTACTTTGAATTACTTATCTCTCTGGTTTATGCCTAGGAGTCCAGGTAAACTTTGGGACAAAAAGGGTGGGGTAGTCGGGAGGTCTCATGCCATAGATTGGGTGGCGGGCCTTGCAGAGGTCAGAGGAGACAGGAGATCATAGGGAAAGTAGATCAAACAACCATTTATGAAGTGCCTTCTGTATGCCAAAACCTGTGCTAAGCACTCAGGATTCAAAGTTAAAAATGAAAGTCTTGGTCTCAAAGAGCGTCTCTTCTATGAGTTTTCCTCCTGGCAGAAAGAGAAGAGATTCTCCTCCACTGGGCAGAGGACCCCAGTTTTCCCCTGTGGCCCCAGTTCCCACTGGAGTGAGTCACAGGCCTGAGACAGGCCCTTGCCTCAGGCCCTCCCAAACCAATGAACACAAAGTGTCCAAGGCAGCGTGCTAGAGAAGTCAGATCTCGTCCCCTCTCCATGGCTTCCTGACTGGGTGGGCCTGTGCAGGGCCTGCAACCACACACCTGTAGTGCCTCTTCTCTCCTGGGAAGATCACAGACTAATAACCACAGTTCTGTCATGCTTTAAAGTACCAGAGCATATTATGCAGGTGCTGGGGGGGGGGGCAGGTGATCTCATCTGAACTCTCTGAAGTCAGCTATCTCAGGAATTAATGGTGCAAATTATTACTAGAAATTAGGAAGCTGAGGCTCACAGAGGTATCTGCCCACAGTCCCACCATGTCAGGGTGGGATTTGAACCCCACTTTTCCTGTCTCTAAACCCAACCTGCTAATATCCTATACACAGCACATCCTGCCTTGGCAGGAGTGTACAGAAAGCACTTTGCAAACCTTAGCCATCAAAGCTTCACCCAAGGATTGTGGACTGCCCTCATGGCTTCTGCTCTCTCCTAGATGAGACCCTCTCATTTTACAGATGGGGAAACTGAGGTCGAGAGAAGCTAGGGGTCATGCTCAGACTGCCACTGTCAGAAGCGTCTCAGGTGGGTTTGACAGCTGATCTCCCTGCTTTGAGTCTATTTGGTTCTCTGTACACAGGTTTGGTTCGCCCTGCTGTGCCTAGGAGAGGTCCCCTGGGTTTCTGGCTGGGGCCCTGAGTACTTCAGGGAAGATTCCTGGCAGGGACTCACCTTGCCCTCAATTTCCTGGCCCTCTTCACCATCATCAGCCTGCACTTCAATGAGTGTGTACTTCCCCGATTGGGCCACAAAGTTGTCCCGATTAGCCCAGTGGTTCTTGGTTTTTTCCCAGAACTCCTTCTCAAAGTCTTGCTTAGCTTCATCCAAGGAGGAGAAAAACTGTAGCTTGAACTGGCCCTCCTCTCCCTGTACAGATGAAGGCAGGTGACATACCCTGTTCAGGCCCTAGGCTCCCTCCACCCCTTCTCCTGCCAGCCCCTTCGCTGGGCCACTTACCACACGACCCCAGCGGTTCCAGCTGTAGTAGTTACCATTCTCATCCAACAGCTGGATGATGTAGAATTTGTTGTTGTTATTCTTTATGTTGGTCTGGTTCAAGGTACAGTCATAGTCCTCGTGTACCTGGAGATAGAGACAGAGGAGAGAGCCCAAATCGCAGCGGCAGGGCTTAGCCACAGCCAGACCTTCAGGCAGCCTCCTTTCCCTCTCCTCGTTTTGGGCCTCATGCCTTACTGAAGGCTCGGAGTGGATCCAAGGGACCTTGGCTTCCAGTCCTGGGGTTTTCAGCTTTCTCTGCTTTCTAAACTCCCCATCCTGGCGTTCAGAGACTGCTGCCCTTCCTCAAACTCACGGCCTGTTGGATTTGTTGAATGAAGAGATCGGCAGCTCCCCCTCACCAATCCCCTCTGCCCTTTGGTTATTGCTGCCCAAGGCCCAGGGCAGAGTCATTCACCAGCTCTTCAGAGGAGGGAGTCACCCGAGGGACTGGGCTCACCTGGACATCAGGCTTGCTGCTGAGTGGACACACGGAATCCACTCGAGCTTTTCGGGTCTCCTTGGGTGCAGCGTTAAGGGCCTCTTTGGCCAAGTGGAAGCTGTCCTTCGCCTCTGATTTCTCCTTCTTCTTCTTGGGGCTTCCAGTGCTTTCACAAGCTGCCTTGCGCTTGGGAGCCATTGATGAAGGCTGAGGACATAGAGAAGGTGTTCAGAAACTCCTCTGTCCCCACCCTATGAGACCATGTGGTAGACTGGATAGAGAGCCAGGAAGCTCTGAATTTGAATCCTATCTCAGATATGGGACAAATGAACAGATTTTTCTGAGACAAAGTTTCTGGGTAATAGTCAATTTGTTAATTAGGCTAGCTAATGATCAACAAATTGATGGCCAAGGCACTGAATGACTTAAATATATTTTTTAAGGGAATGCCCCTGACAGGAGAAATTAAAAATGATTGGTGAACAATTAATGAGGACATGGATATATTAATGAGAAACGGGCTAAGAGTCCTCAGTTCTTTCTCTTGAGAATGTGGCTCAATTATGAGACTCAGATCATGAGACTCAGCCATCCTCAGCAATCTGGATGGAAGAATCCATCTCCACCTAGATCACTCTGGACAGTTCCCTTTTCCATGAGTGGGTCACCCTAAATTCCAATGGAGGCGTTCAAAAACATGGACTTATTCCCTAAAGTCAAGGATTCATGTAGATTAGATTCTGTCTACACTCTCCTAGTTGAGTCAAAGAACATGTTCCTAAAGATCAGGGCACAAGGACAATGCCCTTCAGAGAATGGTTGACTGCTGTATAAGGGGCTGGTCCTTGCAGGAGAAAAAAAAATCCCAGAACCTTATTATTAATGTGTTATTAGAAAAGAATATAAACATTTCTCTCAGATACATACTAGCTGTGTGACCCTGAGCAAGTGATTACCTGTTTCTCATTTTCCTTACTGTTAAAAGGAGGGGAATAAATTTGATAGCTGTTAGGGTCCCTTTCAGCCCTAAATCCCTGCCTCAGTTTCTTCATCTGTAAAAACAAGCTAGAAAAAGAAATGGCAAGCCATTGCAGTAATTCTGCCACGAAAACCCCAGTGAGGACACAAAAGAGTTCAACACAACTGAAATAACTGAACAACAATTATTACTACAGAAGAATCCTTCCCTTTACAAGGATTTGCCCAGGCAACTTGGGTAAAACAAGAATTAGATTTGAAATTAGGAGACCTGAGTTTCAATCTCCCATTCACTAGCTATAGTTCAATCTCTGAACCTGAATTTTTTATCATCTGTTAAAAAAAGGAGATAATAAAAATACCTGGCTATAATGAGAATATGATGGTGGTAGCTGATATTTAAAAGTTTGCAAAGTACTTTACATCATTTTCTCCCCACAATAGTCCTGTGAAGTAGGTATCATCAGCTAAAAAGAATTTCTTGAGCTGTTTTTTTTTTTTTTTAAATAAGGCAGTAGGACTAGGTGACTTGCCCAGGATCACACAAATATCTAAGGCCATAATTGAACTTAGGTCCTCTTGACTCTAGGGGGTTCTCTTAACTACTGAACCTCCTAGCTGCTTCAATCTACTTTTTAAAAATAGTACTTTGGATCTCCCTTTTGTCTCATCACATTTTCTTTTATATCTTACCAGCCTGTGTACATGCAGTGATCTTTCTGGTCTACTGAAAGCTCCTTGATGGCAAGGTCTGCATGTACTCAGGGAAGATCATTGCACACAGAAGGGATTCAGGGAATATATGGTGAGTTGAACTTATTTTTTATTTAATTTTGGACTTTTTATTTAATGCACAGGATTATTCATTTGATGAGCATTTATGAAGTACCTACTACAAGTCTGGTTTAAGATGCTGGGAGTATAAAAGAAAAATGAAAAACAATCTGCCCTTCCAGAGTCTGTGTTGTGGTAAGGGTGGGGAGGTGGCTAAAACATTCTCACAGAAAAGGAAGTTCAAGAAAATCTGAGGAGAGGAATAATGTACCCATAAAGAGGAGGAAGAGAGGATCTACCAGCCTCAGAAAAGCCTGCCTGGGCCCTGTGGTGTGATCTCGGAAGGAAAGATTCTAAAAGGTCAGCCCTGCAAAAGAGACACATTCCAAACCTAGGGGACAGCATGTCCACAGATATGAAGGCAGAGGATGGGAAGTCAAGTTTAAAGAAAAGCAGATGGGCCAGTTAGACCAGAATGGAAACTGTGTGAAAAGCTGTAATGAGCAATAAACTCAAAGAGAGAGCATCATAGATTAAGAATTATCAAGGGCTTCACACCTCAAAGAATCCAACCCTCTCATTGTACAGATGCAAAAACTGAGGCCCAGGGAGGTCAAGAAATTAATTAGCCCAAGTTTCACAGAGCAGCCTGGGAAGGGACCTCAGAGGTTTCCTGGTTCGTCCCCCTCCCTTTATAGAGAAAGTAAAACCTAGGGAGATTTAAGTACAAGATCATGGGCAATAAGCATCAAAGACAGGATTTGCACTTGAGCCTCCTGACTCCAAAAGGCACAATTTTTGCCATATGATCTTACTGTCTCTTGCTGCTAGCAGATTGTGAAGGGCTTTGAATGTGGTGCCAAGGATTCTGCATTTTATTTTAGGGGTAATAATAGGGAGTCACAGAAGGTTTTTAAATAGGAGAATGACATAGTCAGACCTGTGCTTTAAGAAGATTAGTTTGGCTATGTGGAGGATGGTTCAGAGCAAGGAGAAAATAGAAGTAGAGGATCCAATTAGGAGGCTGTTGCAACAGTCCTGGTGAGAGGTGATAAAGGCCTAAGCTAGCAGAACAGCCTCGTGAGTGGAAAGAAGGGAACAGGTGGAGAGGTGGAATCAACAAGACTTGGCAACTGACTGGAGTGGGGAGGGGGGAGCTGGGAGCTGGGGAGAAGAAAGAATTGAGTATGACTTTAAGGTTTCAAACTTAGATTGTGGAAAGTCAGTAGTACCCTGCATAGAAATAAGGGAGTTCAGAGGAGCAGGAGGGATAAAGAAAACATATGAGTTCCATTTTGGACCTGCTGAGCTGGAACTGCCAAAGGAAGAGGATGTCCAAGTGGGGAGAGATGTCCAATAGCAGGTGCTGCAAAGCTGGTAATTCTTTCACCTGAGCAAAAACAGTGCAGGGTGTGTATGGTTGCCTGACACCTTCCTTTCTACACTTGCCACTCCAATATGACAATATCCTGGCTAGGGATGGGGGCTACTGCATACAACACAGGCTGGAGAGAAACCCATAGGCTTGAGGACTGGGGCCAGTTGTGTCTGAACCACCTTGGTAAGGAAGGACAGAAGTCAGGAGAAACAGCTTCTCTTCCCCCCATGTTAGTGCCCGTGTGACAAAGCGCCCATCACCCCTCCTAAGTTGTATCTCTGCTATAGATTCAGTCCTCTACAGTCAGAGATGAGGAAAGTGAAGGCCAGAGTTTCATGTGCAATGAGCACCATGAGATGGTCTTTGTATTTTCCCAGGCACCACACGTAGATGCTTAATAAATACTTGTTTTATGAATAAAAACCATAACTCTGATAGCCCTCGTGATACTTTCTGGCTGTGAGCAAGGAAGAGTTAATCTTAGGGTAAAGTCATGTCTCTACCTCCCTGGAGATTTGAGATGGGAATACCAGACACATATTGTCTCCTGGGTAGCATCAAACATTGAGCTTCAAAAGAACTCTAGACTGTGCAATCTAGACCCTGAGGGGTTAAAGGAAACTAGGTAATAGGGAGACATCTCTTTTAGGGGAAGGGGGCTCCTTCTACCTGTAGGGAAGAGGCTTCCCTTCTTACCCCTGCTCCCCACCTCACCCATGGAAAGAACATGACATTTTTTCCTGCATCCGGGCTCACAAACTCCTCCCCAAGATCTCCAGGTCTGGCCCACTTAGCCTTCTCCATTTTTCTGTCAATTCCAGGAATGCTCAGCTCCCCCAGGCTTGGCACAGGCCTGGGGCTGAGTCATTGGATGGGATAGGGCAATAAGAATGGGGGGGGGATGTAGGGGGACAAGCCTTGGAGAGGAAGCTTTTGGAGTGGGGGGTGTCAGACTAGGGCAGAGGGTTCAAGCGGGGGTAGGAGATGGAAGGGCTCCCCTCCCATTTAGGATCCTGAGAGGTGGGCATGCCCCAGGAAGTCAGAGTGCTGCCCACTATCCCTCTCCCCACCCATCTCCTAGGGTAACACCCATCCAGTCTTTGCCCTAGAGTCAGGTGTCTGAGACCCCCCACTTCCAACAAGCTCTAGCTCATGCTCACCCTGGTTTTCTGTGCCCTGCAGTGGGGATCCTGGCACTCACCTCTGGGCAGCCAGTTCTTGCGAGGGCTGTAGGGCAGGGCAACACTAGGGTTGGGCTTCAGCAGCTGATCCTCCTCCCCCAGCCGGTACACTTCCACCACCCTTTTCCTACCCTCCCCATCTTCCCCTCTCCCCTCCCCCCCCAGTCCCAGGGTGACCTCAGTAAGAATTTCAGGCAGTGGGTGGGGCCACCCGGCTGCCCAGGCAACAGGCAGTGCAAGCAGTCCCAATGCTGGGGAGGCCAAGAGGGAAGGAGAGAACCCAGCTGGCCCCTCCATAACAGATTGGCCCCATAGCTATTAACATGCCCTTTTCACCAAGGGAGGACCTTCAGACTGGCACACCCCTTTCATTATTGCTTCCTGCCCTCAAGGAGGAGGAGGGTGACTAGGGCACACTGAAGTGGATGTATCTGGTGGGTTCTGCCCTGATGGGGATGGCATTGCTCCCAGGTACCATTCCTGGAGCCTAGTTGGCACTATTAATACCCCAGGTTCTTGCTGTCACCCTGGGGGTCTTTACTGTCTGGAGGGCACTGCCAATCATCCCAGTGCCTGGCTGGCACTGATAACCCTAGGCTCTCCTAGTCATCCCAGGAGTCCCCAATGTCTGGTGGGTACTGCCGGTCACCTCAGCGTCTACCTGGCGCCGATCACCCTAAGTTTTCCTTATCCCCCTGGGGGTCTTTACTGTCTGGATGGCACTGCCAGTCATGCCAGTGCCCAGCTGGCACGGATAACTCTAGGCTGTCCTAGTCATTCCAAGGGTCCCCATTGTCTGGTGACACTCCTGTCATCTCAGAATCCACTTGGCACTGATCACCCTAAGTTCTCCTTGTCACCCCAGGAGTCTCCACTGTCTGGTGGGCACTGCCAGTCACCCCAGTGCCCAACTGGCACTGATAACCCTAGGCTCTCCTCATCACCCCGGGGGTTTCCACTGTCTGGTGGGCGGTGCCGGTCACCTCAGTACCCAGATGGCATTATTAAAAACCCCAGGCTCTCTCCATAACTGGGAGTCCCTACTGTCTGATGGGGATTGTCGGTCACCCCAGTGCCCAGCTGGCCCTGTCAATAACCCATAGCTCTTCTCGTCACCCCAGGGGTCCCCTACTGCCTGGTGACCGTTGCCAGGCACCCAGCGGCACTGCCAGGCTCAGCCCACATTCTCCCTTCTGCTGGCCGCATGTCAGTCAAACCCAAGCTTCTTTCCCAGTGCCCAGTTGGCACCATCGCTCTCTCCAGGCCCCTCTGTGTTTGGGGGCCACGTCCGGCTCATCCCTCGCTCGCCAGGACCCATTGGCACTGCCCACTATCCTCCCCCAAGTCCTGGACGCCTCTACAAGGCCTCCAGGGTGTGTCTCGGGCGCCCCCTAGAAGCTGCTCCCCGGAAGCACAATAGCCTTGCTCCTCTCACTCCCCCTCCTCTTTCCTTCCCTGACTCGACGGGTACTGAGCATGCGCAGTAGCCTCTGAAGCAGGAAACAGTCGTGACGAACTTCCTATTTCATCTCCCTCAGGCAGCAGAAAAGTCCTCCCCCTTAAGGGGTGTGGCCAGGCCCCACCACTTGACCTACGAGCGTTCTGGAGGCGTGGCAATACTTGTAGCTAGGTCCTATGAAGGGAGAAGGAAGGCGTAGTCAGAAGTCAGAACCCTCTCAGCGCGAGGGGGCGTAGCCCGGGTCTTCCCGGTCAGCCACCACGTGAGCTTCGCGCTGTTCAAGCTGAAGTGTGGAGCCAACATGTCGGCCGCTGTGGTGGCTTCGGGAAAGCGGGGGAAGCCGATGGGTCCGAGTGCTGGCAAGCGGCGGCGGAAGGTGAGGCTGGACATTTCCCCCGGAACGGCAGTCGTTCCCTCCCCTGCGGGTGGGTGCAGCCCGGGTTCCTCCTCCTGAAGCCCCTGAGAGGCCGGCCCCGGGCTCGTCTGTGCCTCTCAGGACCCCCAGGCTCGCTGCCCTCTGGGGGTCCCAGCCTGCGACTGTCCCCAGGCAGGACCTCTGACCGGGAGGGGCGGGCGCTTTTCTTGGCAGCCCGACGCGGAGGGGGAGCCGGGCCGGGGCAAGCTGGGCACCAAGAAGAGACCCAAGCTGAGCGAGGAGATTTCCAGCGACTCGGAGCCGGAAAGGTGCGTGGGCTGGGGCCCCAGGGTGCGGGAGGTCCCCGCAATTGCTTCACTCTTCGCCGGTGACTTTTGAGCGGGAACTTCCATCTCACGGTCTCCTCTGACTTGTCTCTCTCCCCCTCCCCCGCCCCCTCCAGCTTCCTTCAAAGCTGTCTCTGCCCCCCCCCCCCCCCCCCCAGAAGCGACAGCAGAGTACTTTGCAAATTACTGCCTTTGGGTCCTCATCAGCAGGAGTCCGCGCCGTTAGTTCTCTTAGAGATGAGGAAAGGGGGCAGACTCAGATCTTCCTGGTCCAGTGCGTGTGCGTGTGTGTGTGTGTGTATTTGTGCATGTTGTTTATCCCCGTGGATGCATCTGTATGTGCTCATATCTATACACACACAGAGATGGAGGCACACACATCTGTAAGTGCACACACGTCATTTCTGCTCCTGGAGATCCTGAGCTGTTGTTTGTATCCCTAGCATCTAGCTCCTGCTGGCCCCCAGGACCCATCCTAGGGGACACACCCATTAGGTATTTAATAAAGAAATGCATGGTAAATTAAACTAGTTTGTGAAGAAACCAATAATCTTCTAATGACTAAATCCGATGTCTTTTTCTCCATCCCTTTTTTGGCCCTTCTGTACTTTTTGCTCTACTGAGGACTTTTTTAAAATAGTTTTTCCTAAATTTTTTTGTGACGCTGCTCTTTTCCCAATTTTCATTCTGTCTTTCTCACTGCTCTTTTTAAGTCTTCTTTGCTGGATCTTTTTTTTTTTTTAACCTGCAAATGATCCCTCAAATAGCCTGGGCTCTCTTCGCTTCTCTCTTTTATCTCATTACACTTGGTAAGCTCTTTAACATCATCTCTATGTGGGTGATTCTCCGATTTTTTTTTTTTAATATATATATGACCTTCTTGACCTGCAGTTTTTTAGACATCTCGAAATGGATGGCTCATAGTCACCTTGCACTCAGCATGACCCAAAAAACCTCATTGCCATTTCTTCAACCTTCCCGCTTTTAAACTTGTTAGTTTTGATAGCACCATCATCATCCATCTCCCCACCTAGGCTTCCTTGACCCCTCATTCTCACAGCACATATCCAATCTCTTGACAAAATCTCGTTTCTACCCTCATAATATCTCTGTCTTTTCACGTACATGGCCATTATTCTGCAGGCTCTCATCAGCTTGCCCTTGAATCATTGCAGTAAGCTTATTGTTTTCTGCTTCAAGTCTCTTCCTACATCAGTGTTTCCTACACCTAGCTGCCAAAGTTATCTTAAAATCTGACCATGTCATCCTGATTTCCCCTCTCTCCTCCCAAATCAAGAAACTCCAGGGGCTCCCTATTACCTCCAAGATTAAATATAAAATAAATGTAAAATCCTCAGTTTGGCTTTTAAATCACTTTACAACTTGACCCCTTCCTACTTTTAACTACTTGCCATTACATATTCTGTGATCCAGCAGGACTGGCCTTTTTGCGGTCCTTCATGACATTCCATCTCTATTCATGCCTTTTTAATGACTCCTTCAGTCTTGGAATGTCTTATGTCTTCATCTTCTTTAACTAGTCAGATCAATCTCCCCTTTTGCAGGAGGTCTTTTCTCCCACATTCCTTAGTGCCTTCCCTCTGAAATTATTTTACATTTTCACTATATTTATCTTGTATATACAGTTTTTTGCGTGGTACATTTTTTATTTTATTTTTATTATTAAAACTTTATTTGCAAAACATGTATGGGTAATTCTTCAACATTAACACTTACAAAGCTTTCTGTTACAAATTTTTTCCCCCCTACTCCCCACCCCCTCTACATGGCAGGAAGTCCACTACATGTTAATGATGTTAACATACTTGACAAATAGAATATACGTATACATATTTCCACACTTAGCATTTTTGTGCAAGAAAAATCAGAGAAAGGAAACACAATGCAAGCAAACATCAATAGAGAGCATGAAAATGTTATGTTGTGGTCCACATTTCACATCCCTCTCTCTGGGTGTATATGGCTCTCTTCACTGAACAATTGGAACTGGTTTGAAACATTTCATTGTTGAAGAGAGCCATGTCCATCAGAATTGATTGTCATATAGTCTTGTTGCTGCTGTGTATAATGATCTCCTGGTTCTGCTCATTTCACTTAGCTTCAGTTCATGCAAGTCTCTCATGTATATTTTTGTGGGGAAGTTTTTTGTTATTAGAATTGAGGGCAGGAACTGTTTTTACCTTTCTTTGTATCCTAGCACTTGGCATAGTTCTTAGCACGCAATAAATGCTTAACAAGTATTTGTTGATTGTTGATTGGCCTGTTTGTTAAAAGAATGAATCAAATTCAGTCCTTCATTGTTCAGGAGGAAAAATGCCTTCTGCCAAAAAGTAACTGCTCCAAGATCAACCCAATAAGTATGTGTTAAGTTTCTATTTTGTCTTTGGTGATAGAGATACAGAGACAAAAAAATGGAACAATCTCTCAGGGAGCTTACGATTTATAGGGGGAAAGAGGGAATACAGCTTTTAAGTAAACGAAAAGTATATACATGAATGCTTGAAGGATCTGCCCTCTTATGATGTGGATATTCTCTCCAATAGGACACTGCAATCATTTGAGATTTATTAAGTACCTTCTGTACCAGGCAACCTGTTAAGTGCTGGAGATAAAAAAAAAAAAAGCAAAGTACCAGTCATCCCTGTCTCTGAGAGGCTTACATTCCAATGAGAGGTGTAACTAGGTACTTAAAAGATATACAGACTAGATGAAAGGTGGTCTTAGAGAGGAAGGTCTGCCTGTTTAACTTTTGCCCTGACTTTCCATCATGTTGCAGGCTCTCTTGATTTCTCTTGATGTGAGGGTGAGAGTGAAGTACATGGGCAATGCATAATATATAAAAGTATATCCCAGTAATCTCCAGGGACAGGAGGCTAGAAGAGGAGTCTCTGCCATCAAGGGGTCAAGAGGAAGTTTGTAGTCATGTAGTAAGTAGTCCCTGATCTGAGCTTTGCAGAGGACAGGAGGGAGAGGCTTTCAGGGATGGAGGATGAGCTCAGTGAAGGACAGAGGGGCGAAAGGGATACATCGATGAGATGCAGCAGAGAGGCCATATTGATGGGAAGTGATGAGAAGTGTGGGAGGATCGGGCGGGACTCTAAATGCTGAGCAGAGAGTTTGTCCTTTGTTGTAAAGGCAATAGGGAGCCACAGAAAGGGTCTCAGCAAGAGAGTAGCATGATCAAGAGTTTTAACCCCAGTCACCATAGATTGGAGAGAAATTGGAAGCAGGAAGGCAGTGTGATATAATGGATTGAGCTTTGGTCTGGGAGTCAGGAAGACCAGAACAGAAATACTCACTGGCTCTGGGATTTGGGGCTCTAGAGTTAATTTTTGCAGTATTCAGTTTCTTCATCTGTAAAATGAAGGCATTGGACTTGATTGCCCCCACTGTCCCTTTGAGTCTGTGAAGGCCAGACAGCAAGTCTGATCTCCCTCTCTGCCAGCCCTTTGGGTAGTTGAAGACGACTCATACATCTCCCTTGAGTCTTTTCTAGGTTAAACACCTTCAGTTCTTTCACTTGATTTTTATAGAGAAAATAGTTTTGATCCTTTTCACCTTCCTGGTCACTCTCTTCTAGATGCTCTTCAGATTATCAGTGTACCCAAGACCAAATGTAGGGAGGAAGAAAAGAAATAAGCATTTATTTAGTGCCTGCTGTGTGCCAATCCTTGTACTAAGTATTTTACAAATAGTATCTCATTTAGTCTCATAACTACTGTGAGAGGTAGATACTGGTATTAGTCCCATTTACATTTGAGGAAATTGAGGCAGACATGGGATAAGTGACTTGCAGAGCTGGTGCCTGAAGCCAAATTTGAACTCACGTGTTCCTGTCTCCAGGTCCAGAGTACTATCCGTTGTACCATCCAGCTCTCTTGTACTCCAGAGTATGGTCTGACCCAGGGTATAATATAGAAAGATATTACCTCTTTATTCCCAGAAGTTACACCCTCTTAGTGCAGCAACAGTAACATTTTTGGCCACCACATCCCATTGCTGACTCATTTTGACTTTGTAGTCAGTTAATTAATAAGTATATTAAGTGCCTAGTATGTGTGCTAGATGCTAGAAATGCAAAAACCAGCATGAAATATAGCCTGCTATCCAGAAGAAAGACCCTCTGATTAGTAGTCAGATTGCTCAAATTTATTACAACTGGCAGGAGCCTCAGTTTTCTGAGTGTCTGAAAGTGGGATTGGAATTACAAAAAATGAAAGATAGCAGTAGGAAAAGAACAAGTGAATGGCATAAGCAGGAGCAGAATATCCGTTGCTTATACCTCTCAGCACAGAGATGGGTCTTTGCAAGGGAGAAAACTAGAATTCTGTGTACTCAAAATGGAGCACAGCTTACAGAGGTGGAAGCGCTTTGGCAAAGCTTGATTCTGCATTGACAGGTCTTCAGTTGGATTGTTGGGTTTTTTAAGTCAACTTCAAAAAAATACAGATGAGGTAAGCCATGGTTGGGGCAGTAATTTGGGAGAAACTCAGTACTCTCCTTGGGCCTTCACCCATCTCCTGGGCAGGGCATAGGGTACAGATCCCTGGGACCCTCCCTTGGAATCCTGCTGTCAACATGATTTTTGAGCCATTAACAATTTCTCTTTGATTCTGAGACTACTGTCTTCTTGTTCACATCTTACCACAGACATAACAGGACATAAGCCTAGTCTAGTGTGACTTGTTCTTGATGAGACCATGATGATTCTTGGTTGTTCCCACTTTCTTTTCTAGATGTTCATGAAACATTTAGGAATATCCCAGGAATCCAAGTCAAGGTCACAGCCCCATAGAAGACTTTTTTCTACTCTTTCTTTTGAAAATTTGGGACATTTGCTTTCTTTCAGGCCTGTAGGATCTTTCCCATTCTCCATTACCTTTCAGCTTATCATTAACAATGGGCACAGAAATCACATCTCACTAGTTCTGTTGGTACCAAAGAGTAGGATTCATCTAGGTCAGACAGCTTGAATTCACTGAGAGTAACTAGCAGTCTAGGCTAGTCTTTTATTCTGCCCTTATTTATCTTGGGTATTGGCTCCCTGTTAGCTCTTTTTGTTCTCTTATTTCTAGTGGGAAGGCTATTTTTCTTGTTAGAGAAAATGGAAAGAAAATAAGAGGTGTTGTTAGTTACCATGCCATTTGCCCCAAGCAGCAAACCATCCATTCTCATTTGATCCTCCTTCCTCCATTGTCCCCGTGTAGGTTTTAAAAAAACTCATTTGGAGCTGTAGCACTTGTGGCATTATTATTGTAGGACCATGCCTTGCTTTTATTCATCCCCTGTACATAAAAAAGAAAGTTTTATTGGGATATTTTATTTTTATATCACCTATATTTCCCACTTTATTCCTCATCTTTCCGGAGAGCCATTCATTATAATAACCAATAAAATAGAGGAGGGAAAAGTTCAGCCAAACAGTGAAACAGTCAGATGTTATATACAGTGTTCCACAACTCTTGGCTTTCACATCTGCAAAGAAATGGGAAGAAGTACCTTCTCATAGCTCTTTGGGGCCAAGCTTGGTCATTATAGACTAGTGGAATTCAGTCTGGAGTGTTTATTTCAGCAGTTAGATGAGCCATCTGTTTTAATTTGGCCAAGGAACTAAAAACGGTTTTTACATTTTGAAATAAGGTTTTATTGGATTTTAAAATGGAGAAACCATTCTTAGCTCTCAGACAGCTGACTGGTTGCAGTTCGCCAACTCTTGGTTTAGTTGCTGCTGTTCATTTGTGTTGTATATGTTATATTCTAGGTTCTACTTACTGTACATAGCTTTTAACAATCTAAGTTGCTTGGCAACTTCCCTGTTATAAGATCCACATTGTTCTCTTAAGATAAGTCCTATCTCCCCTCCTCATTAAAATAGTTTTTCTTTGTATCTTCAGAATTTCCTTGAGAGTTTTCCATTTTTCCTGGGCTGATTTTCTCTTCAGAATTTTAGTCTATCTAAACCCTTTGAAATCTTCTGTCACAAAATTTAAAGTTCTAGAACTTAGCATGGTAGCTGGTACATAGTAGGGGCTTAAAAATGCTTATTGACTAACCATGGCCAGTATTTCTCTCTTCTCAAATTTTAGGAAGGGAACTCAGTTCCTCTTAGTCATTTTCACTTCAGCAACCAGTTCTTTCCTGTTAATAAAAATCAGATCTAGCATAAAATTTCATCTTCTTGGTTCCTTCACTCTTTTGGCAGTGTTCTTTGTCCAGTAAGTGAAGTTTGTGTTTTTTTTATGCTTTGGTACTCATCGCTTCTAATTTTTTAGCAGCCTCTTTGTTAATTTATTTGTTTATGGAATTTTCTTTTTTTCTTATTTACACAATGTTTGAACATTCCCTGCCTTTTGATGGTAGGTATACCCCTGAGTGCTAGACTGCAAAGCTGCCTCATCTTCCTCCCATGCTGGGGAATTTCTGCTCGCTGGCCCCACTCCTAGCCCCTGTATAGTTTGGGGAGAGATGAGAGTAGTGGAGAAGTCAACAAGACTAACTCTTTTTCCTTCAAATCTGTACAGTCACTTAAAACTGACCCGCTGCCCCACTACCCAGAAGTACATATTCTACAGCCTTGGGATACAGCCTTGGAGACTCCCCCAGACAGAAGAAAATCTGATTCTCTGCCTTTCTTCCATAGATGACTGTAGAGAATAAATTCCTGCAGCTTACTATAGTTGGGCTGGGAGTTGGATGGGCTGCCTTTGCTGTAGGAGTATAATCTCTGTGTTGCCCAAGCCCATGGGTCAGATAATTGTGTGATAGTTGCTAAGGGAAAAGTTTAAAAGTGAGCATTCTCCAATGTTAATTATAAGTTAGGTTTTTTTGCTTTCTTGTGGATTCAACTCAATTCCATCCCTGGCACATAATTGAGAGTTATTGAAGACTGGGAAAAATTTCTTGTCCATCATCTTTTTTTTTTTTTGTGTGTTTTTTTGCTTTTTGCTGAGGCAATTGGGGTTAAGTGACTTGCCCAGGGTCACACAGCTAGGAAGTATCTGAGACCAGATTTGAACTCAGGTCCTCCTGACTTCAGGGCTGGTGCTCTAACCACTGCGCCACCTAGCTGCCCCTCTTGTCCATCATCTTGTGAATCACATGCCTAAAACTGCAGAAAGAGTAGTGGTTGATTGATTACTGTCAGTGTGGCAAGAGGGCCCCCCCCCAATATCTTGGGGAATCTGGCCAATTCTTTTCAGCCCTTCTTTTCAGTGACTTGGAAGGGCTTCCTTAATCACATTTGCAAATGGTAAAAAACTTGGACAGTTAGTTAACACTGAATGACAAAATCAATATCTAAAAGTATAGAGCATTGGAATTAACCCAATAAGATGAAATTCAATAGGAATAAATGTCGATCTTATTTGTATAATATGAAAGCATGGGTAAAAAGCAGTTGTTGTGTGCCCCCCCCCAAAAAAAAAAAAAAAAAGAGAGAGAGAGAGAGGTTTCAGTGGATGGCAGGTTCCATGAGGGAGCATTATGAGGTGGAAACCAAGTAAAGTTTAATGAGATCTTGGGCTACGTCAGACTCTTGTGGCCTTCCTTAGACCTTATCTGTGTTCATCTCCATGGGAAGCAGCAGGGATGAGGATGGGCCTTGGCACGTCCAGGCAGTTGGTGGAGTGGGGCTGAAGCTCAGGAGAGACTAAACCTGGATAGGCAGATTGGGGAGGTATTTGCAAGGAGATCACGACTTCATCTACAGCTGCTGAACTGATCAGAGGAAGCAGAGAGAAGGGGGCCTTAGATTTCCATGGTTAGGGGCGGGATGTGGATGGTGATCCCACAGAGGATACTGGGAGGAATAAGAAGCAGGAGAGGGAGCCAAGAGGATGCAAGACAAGGATGGCCATCAAGGGCAGAAGCTGGAAGAAGACTGAGAAGAGGCAGAGAGATGGTGGAAAGGTCAAAAGCCAGGTGGCTAGGGCAGAAAAGTGAGTGGAGGTGAAGCAATAGAGGCTTTCAAATCACTTGTTTTTTATTGTGAATTCAACAAACATGAACATTTCATTATATGAAGAAAAGTCAGTCAGCAAGCACTAGGTGTTTACTCTGACCCAAGGAGTGTGCTAAAACCCAGGGAGATGAAGAAGAGCCAAAAAGTCTTTGCCCTCAAAGAGCCCCCATAATAACGGGGTGACAATCCAGGCTATACATGTGTGGGGTAGATGAAGAGAATCTGGACCAACCTGTTAGTAACAAAACTGCTCTTTCATCCCTGATGAACTTCCTGCTGCTCTCTTAGTATTTTTATTTTATTTTTTAAAATAGAATTTTATTTTTTTTCCCTAGTTAACATGTCAAGAAAATTTTTAGCTTTCATTTTTACAAGATTTTGAGTTCCAAATTCTTCTCCCTCCCTCTCCTCTCCTGAAGATAGTAGGCAGTTTGATATAGTTTATACATGTGTTATCATGTAAAACCTACTTCCATATTAATCACAGTTGTGAAAGAAGCAGAACACAAGGGGGAAAAAAAAACCTTGAGAAAGAATAAAATAAGTGAAAAAAATAGGCTTCACTCTACATTCCCAGTCCATCAGTTCTTTATCTGGTTATGGATAGCATTTTTCCTTCATGAGTCCTTTGTACATGTCTTGGATCTTTGTGTTGCTGAAAAGAGCTAAGTCAATCATAATTGATCATCACACAGTTCCTGGTTCTACTCATTTCACTTTGCATCAGTTCATACAGATCTTTCCAGTTTTTCTGAAATCTGCCTTTTCATCATTTCTTACTGTACAATAATATTCCATTACATTCATATGCCACAGCTTGTTTATGTTTCCCAAATGACAAATAGTCAAAGGATATGAACAGGTACTTTTCAGATGATATGCTTTAAATCACTTTTGATTAGAGAAATGCAAATTAAAACAACTCTGAGATACCACCTCATACCTATCAGATTGGCTACCATGACAAAAAGCAAAATAATAGATGTTGGAGAAGATGTGGGAAAATTGGAACACTAATGCACAGTTGGTGGAGTTGTGACCTGGTCCAACCATTCTGAAGAGCAATTTGGAACTCTGTCCAAAGGGCAACCATACTGCATATCATTTGACTTAACAATACTTCTACAAAATGTGTATCCCAAAGAGGTCATTAAAAAGGGAAAAGGACCTACATGTGCACAAATATTTATAACAGTATAATTCATGATGGCAAAATCTTCTGAGTATTTTTAAATGTCCTGTAGACATTTCCTCCTTTTCATTCTACTCCTCTTTTCATTATCATCATTAGTGATCAGCTACCCACCCGTAGGAGCCTTCCCTTGTAACAAACACACATCAAGGAAAATAGTCATCACATCTAAAAACATGCATGTCTTTCTGTACCTGAGGTCCATCACCTCTGCCCAGAAAACAACTTCCTCTTTCCTCAGACTTCTGGAGTCCCAATGCTTCCCTTCATTAATCCGAGTTCTGAAGTCTTTGCAAGTGCCTTTCCTTTTCATTATTTGATCATAGTGTGTCTTATTCTACTGGTTCTGCTCCCTTCTTCCCAGCTGTACATATGTGCAAATCTTTCTAGGTTTCCCAAATATCGTAAAGCACGATGTCCCATTAGATTCAAAGACATTCATTTGTTAGCCATTCCCCTAATTGTTGGGCACCCACTTTTTCCCCTCAGTCCTTGACAGAACAAAAAGTGCTACTATAAATATTTTTTATACCCAAGGTCCTTTCCCCTGTTTTTGACCTTCTTGGAGTTGTAACTGTTAGTGATTATACATGACTTTCTAAGTCATGGCTTACCTGTGAAAAGCAAGAAAAATGTAGGATGATGGCTTGAAGGTTAATGTCTTTTTAAGGTTAGGGACAACCTGAGGATGACTCTAGGCAACAAGAAAGGAATGGAAGAAATAGGAGAGATGTGAAGATTAGGCAGAGGTGGAGGGAATGATTGAAAGGGTAAGCTTATGGAAAGGACCCAGCTCCCAGACTAATTCAGGTCCTTATCAGCTGTGTAGTAGTTAGTCTCTTCAATGATTTCCTTGAATCCATTCTGCTCCCTCCACAAAGCTGGCAAATTCATTTTCTTAAAGCACTCCTTAAGTTACTCCTCTGCTCAAGAAGTTTTGGTGGCTCCCATTGCCTCTAGGATACAATACAAAGTGCTCAGCTTAGCCTTTAAAACCTTCTACAGTCTGGCCCCAGCCCAGCCCTCCTTGCAGTTTGTGCACTTTGTTGGCTTCCTGCTTGTTCCTGCATAGGACATTCCACCTGCCCCGTGCCTTGGCCCAGTCTGTTCACATGTCTGGACTGCTCTCTCATCTCCTTTCTTGGTCCTTGCAGACTTCACAACAGAAGTTGCTCAGGTGCCTCTTCCTACAGAAAACCTTCCAGTTGTTAGAGCCTGCCCCTTCTCCCCCAGTTACTTTCTTATTCTGTATGGACTTGTCTGTGTACGTCGTTATTTATCCCTCATAGAAGAGAAGTTCCTTGAGGTCTTTTCATAGTTATCTTCATGGCTCAAACCTTGTACAGTCCTTAAGCTGTAATCCTCCTTAAACTCCTTGAATCTATCCCTGGAGTTTCCCAAGCCCATCTCTGCCTGCGGCTGCACATAAATGTGTTGGTTGTAGAAGTGACTTTGACAGGAGCAAGAGCAGATCCCTTTACTTCCCCTCTCTCCTGTGTTCCCAGCCCTGAGGACACGAGGAACAAGGAAGAGGAAGATGAGGAGCTGGAGGAGACTGCCCAGGAGAAGAAGCTCCGGCTGGCTAAGCTGTACTTGGAGGAGTTGAGGCAGCAAGGTAAGTGATGGAAGCCTGGGAATCCTCCCGGCTTGGGGAGTGTGGGGGGAGTTATCTTTCCTGGCCTTCTCTGGGCTCTCCCAGGATGTTCAGAACTGCTGGCATTTTCCTGGACCTTGCTGCCGTTGGGCTTCCAGGGTGAGGAAGCCAGCATGGGGTTCTGGGAGCCACCTGCCTTACCCGGCAAAGCCGCCCTCCCATCCTTCCCTCCCACTCCTCGTAGCTATCTCTACGCTTCCTTAGGTGGCTGGGCCTGGGCCACCTGGAGGGTGATTGATGCTGAGGCTGGCATTTAGCCTGGCAGGGAACAGCCTAAGTCCCTGAGCTAACTTCCCTGTGAGGTAGAGAAGGGAGGACTTTAATAGGCCCCCTGAAGGGAAGAAGCCCCAGGGGCCTCTACTTATTGAAGCTGACTGAGGCTATGAAGTAGCTTTGGATAAGATCAGGGGACGGCCTGTGTCTGCACAAGAAGGGCTGGGGGAACCTGAGGGGGAAAGAGGCAGGGCCCTGGGCCCTGGGGGAGTGGGGGGAGCCTGAGGGGGAATGAAACAGGCACTTGGGCCCTGCACCTCTCCCTTGGTGGAGTTTGGGTTGGAAATGAAACCACCTCTGGGGATTCCTTCTCTTCCCCCAACTCTGGTCCTCACCTGGTCTGTGTTCTGCTCTGGGCAGAGGAGGAGAAAGCAGAAGAGGAGGCCTTTGGGAATGACCAGGTGGCTGGGCGGCTAAAAGAAGACGTGGTGAGTGGAGGGGGAGCGTGGGGGGGGGGGGGTCTGTCTCTTGCCTGTGGGCTCCGGAGTATCATCCTCTCTCTTTTTCCCACAGCTCGAGCAGAGAGGTCGGCTGCAGAAGCTCGTGGCAAAGGAGGTGAGGGGGAGAGAGAGTCCTTTGTTTGGATCCCACCGGGCCACCTTGGGTGCTCCTGTTTCTGAACCTCAGTTTCTTGTTCCATAAAGTGGGAGCGATTGTGCTACCCCCCTTCCAGGGCTGTGCTGAGGGCAACGCTTTGTAAACTTTAAAGGGATGAATCGTGGGGCGATCCTTAATCCTGACTCTACTATGACCATAGCCTGATCTGGGGGGAGTCCCCCTCGTCCCCCGGGCCTCTCCTCATCTGCAGAGCAAGGGTGACTTGCTCAGGATTTCACAGTTGGTCGATGTCCATGTCAGAGCCATGTCACCAGGTTCTGAGCCTGGTACTCCAGCCCCTGCCCACCTCGCGAATCCTGAGAAGCCAGCTGAGCCCACGTGTTTCCATTTAGAAACTTGTTTTTAAAACAGCAGAACATAATCTCGTGTCTCTGCGAACTTGGGGTGCTCCTGCTTTCTTTAGTGATCAGATAACTCTCAGTGCTTCGTGCCCAGGAACATGTGGCTACCCTGTGGAACCAGCTCCACTGCAGGGATCCTTCGGGATCCTTCAGGGCCTTGGGTTTTTTCCTTCAAATTGGCTGCTTTTGATTTTGTTACTCTGGAAGATTCTGGTCCTACCAGACGTCCCGTCCCTTCTGTGAGAAGCTTCCTTTTCCCAGTTGAATGAGATAGGAGCGGTTTCCTTGGACAAGGAATGGCCAGAACAGCGCTCGCCATCTTTGTCCGATGAGAACCTGGAGCTGAGCAGAGAAGTGCCCTGTATCCCTTTGCTGTGTGGGCCTAGGAGGGGAGAAGGAGGCCCGAGGCTCTCTCGGGAGCTCCATGGAGTTTGTTTCCTGCTAGTCCAGCTGACGATGCCCCCTGTCCTTGGCAGATCCAGGCTCCAGTGGCCGCAGACATCCGGGTCCTTCGGGGCCACCAGCTGTCCATCACGTGCCTGGTCATCACCCCCGACAACTCGGCCATCTTCTCTGGAGCCAAAGACTGCACCATCATCAAATGTGAGTGACCGGGGGGCCTGAGTGGGGCCTGAGCTGTGCCCAGCAGGCTGGGCTGACTTCCCCCCCCTTCTCTTCCCCGGTCAGGGGCAGAGCCTGCAGCCCCTTCCCCACCTCCAGGGTCGTTGGGGGCTACAGGGAGCTCCGGACGCTGAGCCTCTAGGGTCTCACTCTGGTCTCTGCCCCTCGGCTTTCTCCTCTGCTGTCATGAGAAGAGGGCCAGCGGCCGGTCTCCAACCCTCGCCATGCTCTCTCCTCACCCCTTCCTCCCTCCCACTGCAGGGGATGTGGAGAGTGGGAAGAAGTTGCACCAAATTCAGAGGGCGAAGAAGGGAGCCGAGGGCCAGCCGCCCGGGCACGCCGACCACGTCCTCTGCATGGCCATTTCCTCAGATGGCAAGTTCCTGGTAAGGAGCTTCAGGGCCGGGGCAGGCAGGTGGGGGCCGGGCACGAGGACGCCCCCAAATGGGCCTTCTTGTCCCCCAGGCCTCGGGAGATAAGAACAAGCTGATCCTGATCTGGGACGCGGCCAGCTGTGGACACCTCTACACCTTCACGGGGCATCGGGACGCAGTGTCGGTGAGGGTGGGGAAGGGGAAGGGGGGCTTGGCTGGCCTTCTGGGGGGTGCCCTAGTCTTCTGGCTGGAAATGGGATTTCATCACAGCCTCCTCCCATCTGCCTCCAGGGCCAGGATTCCCTCTGTGCCTTTTACATCCCTAGATTATTGTCATTATTACGTGCACGTGTTATGTATCCCTCTGATAGCCCTTTTATGCTCGTGGCCCCCGGGCCCTAACACTTGGCTCTCCCCCTGCCTTATTTAGGGCCTGGCATTTCGGAGGGGCACGCACCAGCTGTACAGCACATCCCACGACCGCTCTGTGAAGGTGTGGAACGTGGCCGAGAACGCCTACATAGAGACCCTGTGAGTGGGAGGTTGGCCGTCTGGAGAGAGGCCTGCCGGCGCCAGGGCTGCACTGGGAGCGGGGCGGAACTCCTCGCCAGGCTTGTGGGGTCCCTTGCCCCTGGCCCCCAGCTCCATCTTGTTTCCAGCCTCCTCTCCCCGGAGTCTGTGACCCAGGAGGGAAGGCCCTGCCTGAGCCCTCCGAGTTGGGAGGGTTCTAGGATTGAGGGTAGAAGGAACCCAAGAGCATTTCCCCATTTTACAGAGGGGGAAACTGAGGCCTGGAGAGCTTGGCCAAAGGCGCAGACGCTGCCCGAGCCGCCTCTGCTCCTTTTGCCGTTTCCCAGGCGTGCCTCCTGCCTTTGGTCCCCCCTGGTGTGGCACCCAGCTCGCTGTCGCGCCCCTCTGAGCTCCCCCCGACTGGGCCCTGAGCACGCCCTCGTCCCCTCAGCAGCCTCCCGTTTGGCTCCCCAGGAACAGCAGGGGTTCCGAGAGACCAGGCAGCCCCGGAGAAGCGGCTTGTCCAGGGCCGGGGGGCCAGGCTTCTTGCCCACCCGTCTGACCTGATGGCGCTCTTTGCCTGAGCCTGTCCCCTCTCTTTGGCCCAGGTTTGGGCACCAGGATGCCGTGACGGCCCTGGACGGGCTGAGCCGGGAGAGCTGCGTGACTGCAGGGGGTCGCGACGGCACCGTCCGCGTCTGGAAGATTCCCGAGGAGTCCCAGTTGGTCTTCTATGGCCACCAGTAAGTGGGTGGGGACGAGAAAGCCCCCCTGGGGTGGGGAGGGGCTGGGAGGCCTTCCTCTCAAGCCATTTCCTCTTTAGGGGCTCCATTGACTGCATCCAGCTCATCAATGAGGAACACATGATATCTGGCTCAGAGGACGGGTAAGGGTTCCCCAGCAGCCACAGCCTCCCTGCCCCCCGGGCGCACTGTCCCCCGCCTGATCTCCCTCCCTGCGGCCCTTCCTGTCCCTTCCACCCCCACTGACTCCTCCATCTCCCTGCCTCAAGCTCCTTGGCTCTGTGGGGCCTCTCCAAGAAGCGGCCCCTCACCCTGCAACAGAAAGCCCACGGGATGCGTGGGGAAGAAGGCTTGGAGCAGCCCTTCTGGGTGTCCTCGGTGACGGCGCTGCTCAACACGGACCTCGTGGCCTCAGGTTGGCTTGGGGCCCGCTCTTCCCTGCAGCAGGGATTTCTCCGCCCGCCAGGGCAGGCTTAGGGCCAGAGGGCAGTGCCAGGAGGTCAGAGGGAGGATGCCCGTGGGGCCAGAGGCTGGGGAAGGGCTGGAAGGGCCCTCAGGGCGTCCAGGCAGCCAGACCCTGCTCCTGACCAGCGGTCCTGAGAGCCCGGGGCTTGGGCGCTCTGATTTCTGAGGTAAAAACCCAGAGTCAGGGAGGAGGAGACATGAGGAAGGAGGAGTCATCCGCTTTTGTGAAGTCCCGCGGGGGCGATTGCTGCCCCGGAGTGCCCGAGCTGGCTTGGATCCCTGGGAGAGGTTCTGGCCGCCGGGAGGGGTGCTGGTCCTCACATTATGGGGGTGGCGCGACCTGTTAGACCTGGAGCAGGTGTGGAATTATGCTGGGTTCGAGGTTGGGGGGGACAGCCTCTCATTGAGGGGACAATGATTACCAGGCAGGAGTCGGCCTGGGCAGGAGCAGCCAGGGCTGAGGGCAGCTCTCTGCTGGAAAGCAAGGCCACGCCGTCTCAGGCCCTGGAGTCACGGCAGGGATGGAGGGCTCCGACTCGCCTTCCCCACCCTGCCCATGCCTATCACTTTTTGTTTTCTCCTTCTCCCCCAACTCCAGGCTCTCACAGCAACTTTGTGCGACTCTGGCAGTGTGCGGAGGGCTTCCGGAAGCTGGAGCCCCTCTGGGACATCCCTTTGGTAAGCAGTGGGCCGGGGGGAGGGGGGTTGGACCGGGGCATTCTGGCGCTCCTGGTCACGAGCCTCCCCATTGTGCCCGTAGGTTGGCTTCATCAACAGCCTCAAATTCTCCAGCACGGGAGACTTCCTGGCGGCAGGCGTCGGGAAGGAGCACAGGTACAGAGGGGTGCCCGCTGGCAGGGGCGCTGGTCTAGAGCCGGGATAACAGAGGCTGGGGATGCGAGGAGAGAGCTGTGGAGGGGAGCCCGGGGCTCAGGCTCAGTGCCGTCTCTGCCCACAGGTTGGGACGCTGGTGGCAGATCAAAGATGCCAAGAACTCGGTCTGCATCATCCCCCTGCGGAGAGTGCCTCCTGCCCCTGCCGCCGGCTCCTAACTCCTCTTCCCCAGAAGTCCCCCCCCTCCTTATTTAAGGCTCTTCTCTGCCCCCGCTGTTTGTATTAAAAGTGGCCTCTGGGTCACTCTGGGCCCCAGCCTGCCTGTGGGTTCTTCCTGGGTCTGGGCAAGGCTTGAAGGGAGCAGGAGGTGGGGGTGGGGCCTGGGCTCTTGTCTCTGTCCCCCTGTCCTGCCGTCTCTGGGGGAGGCCCAGGAGTGGAAGCGGTTTTCCAGCCGCAGGAGCGGGACGGACAGAGACGGTGTCGGATTAGAGCAGCTGGCGAGAGCCAGAGAGCCAGCGTGGTCATGGCATTTAGAGAGCACGTCAGGCTTTCAGAGGGCTCTCTTGTCTGTTATCTCGTTCATGCCCACAGCAACCCTGTGAGGGAGGTGCTGTTGTAGTCTCTGGTTTTACAGGCGAGGAAACTGAGGCAGACAGGTAGGAGGGCCCTCAGCCAGTCAGGGCCCAAGGGTTGGGACTGCCTGCAGCTGAGGAGGGAAGAGGTCAGGTCAGACCCACCAAAATCCTTTATTGGGGAGGAGCGCCCAGGCCCTAGGCAATTAAGACCTTCATGTCCAGCGCCAGGCCGCTGGCCATGATCTGGTAGCAGCCACGCATGAGCCCACGGGTCAGGCAGTTGCGCCAGCGGGTCTGGATCAGGCAAGCAGCAGCCCGAGCCCTCAGGTAGCGCCGTCGCACACGCCACATGCGGACTGTGGCCTGGAGCTTCACCGCAGCCCACTCCTGCTTCGTGTAGAGCTGCAGCGCTGTCCGCCGCCGCCGCTCTAATAACTGCGTGTGAGCCACCCGCCACCAGGCCTGGATGATCCAGGCGCAGAGGGCCGCGTGCAGCAGGGTCCGTCGCACTAGGGTCCCCCGCCACCAGGCCTGGATCTTGATGGCTGCCTTGTCCTAGGCCAGAGTGGAACAGGACAAAAGCCCACTCAGCCCCTGGCCAGTCCCGATCTCGCTCAGCCTTTGTCTCTGTCTTCTCCTTCCCTGTCCCAGAGCTCCGCCCTCATTCTAGGCTCTGGCTAATAACCTCAAACCTTACCCTACTCCTTTCAGCTCCCATTCCTCCTCCCTTTCTCTGAGCCTCACATGGTCTGGGTCAGGCCTGACTGTCGCCCTTCCCAAGTGGGGGGCTCTGGAGGTGCCCCTCGCCCCTGCCCAAAATGAGACGAGAGCCCTGCGCTCCTCATTTGTGGGTGATGACGCGTTTAGGCCACATTTAAACCTTCTCTGGCTTGGTAAATGGAACCAGAGAGAGCTGGGTTCAGCCGTGCGCCAGTTCTGTACAGCAAGTGAAGCTTAAAGCAGCTTAAAACCAAGTGTGGCCCCCGTCGCAGAGCCTCCTAGGCCCCTGAAATGGAAGAAGGGTTCTTCATAGGCTGCTGAGCTCGTCCACGTGCTTTATTTTCAGGTGACATTTTGTTGATTGCATCAGACCCCAGAGTCTGGACCCCCTCCATGAAATCCATTCCCATTCAAAAGTGATCAGCCTCGCAGTTCAGTAGGAAAAACACAAATGCATGAAGATGTGCCTGTTACCCAGCGAGCAGCTGGGAATGGGGTCCGCTATGTCAGCCTGTCAGCACACGTATCTTCAGCAGGCATTGTAGATGGGCCATAAACTAGACCCCACTTCAGAAGAAGAGTGGGTCGATTGAATTACATTTAGGAGCCTTCTGATCATCTTAAACTTGCCCCCTGACACACAAAAAGCCATCTGATTTCCAGTGATCCTCCGTCTGCATAATATGGAACACCACCTTTCCCCCAAATAAGATGGGGCACTCAAGGCATTGGAGACATCGTGTGTAACTACAGCGTGTTGAAGATTAAGAATTACTCAGGGGGAAAAAAAGTTATTAAGGAAAAGGAGCCTCAGAAAAGGGGCAGATATGACCCATAGCAAGTAAAAGACAATCCACATCGATACTCCAGAGAATGTGGATGTTGGGTAACTCCTCTATGGGGGGCTTTTGAAAGTATGTGAATGGTAATAACAGGAGATGTGTGAGTGGATAGCAATGCACACTGCTGAAGAGGGAGTACCCCCCAACAGAGCTCCACCAAAATCTTAAAAATGTACACATTCACTTGAATAGCTTAGAAAGTGCTATCCTGTGTTTTTGTATCCACATATAAACACTATTTTACTTTTCTTTTTTTTTTTTTTTTCCATTTTTTTTTTTTTTTTTTTTTTTTTTTTTTTGCAGTTTTTATTCACATAGTAAGAGGTAGCATGATGTAAAAGAAAGTGATGGGTTCATATTCTTTCCTTGGCACTTTAGATTTGGAACAAATCATTTAATTTCTCTGTGCCTTGATTCATGATGATCTAGCACCATGAATTTGACTTTTACATCTACAATCCAATTTTTCACCTTTCCCAAATTATTTATTGTGCCAGTTGTGGTTTCTTCTTATCCTCACTCTTATCATTCCTCCACGCTTTCTCTTAACCCCTTCTTTGTTAAGGAAGGAAAATTTCTATACTCAGTTGTGGATGATATATATATTTCCTCAAACTAGTTCAGATGAGTGAGATTCAGGTGTCATCCATTCTTTGTGCATCTCTCTTTATGTGAGATTTTTCCCATTCTCCCTCTACCTTTCCCCTTCTCTCAGTGCATCACTTTCTTGCCCTACTTTTCTTTTCTTTTTTTTTGAGAACATCCTAACATAAAATAGATTCATATCTGTGTCCTTTGAATAGACACTTAACCGCCCTACTGATTAATACTAAGGGTTACATGTATTATCTTCCCATTTGGGAATGTAAACAGTTTATCATTGGCAAGTCTATTGGGATTTCTCATGCATCTTTCAAGTTCTCTATTTCATTAAATATCCATTTTTCTGCTGAAGGAGTCTCAATTTTGCCAAGTAGGTTATTCTTGGTTATAATCCTAGGTTGTTTGCTTATCTGGAATATCACAGACCAAAAGCCCTTCACTTCTTCATAATGGTAATTATCCTGGACTGTGGCTACATGGTATTCTAATTATTTTTTTCTGGCTGTTTTTAGGATTTTCTCTTTGATTAGGGAGCTCTGAATTTTGGCTATAATATTCCTGGGTGTTTTCCATTTTGGGATCTTTTTCAGGAGGTAATCAGTGGATCCTTTTGATTTCTACTTTGCCCTTGGTTTTAGGATATAGGATATCTGGGCAACTTTTGTGTATAATTTCTTGAAATACCATTTCCAGGGCTGGGTTTTTTTATTTGTTTTTGATCATGGTTTTCAGGTAATCCAACTATTAAATTATCTCTTCTTAATATTTTCCTTCTCAGTTGTTTTTTCTATGAATTATTTCAGTTTTTAAATTTTTTTCCCATTCTTTTGACTTTGTTTTATTATTTTTTGACATCTCTTGTAATCATTAGCTCCTCCTTGACCAATTCTAATTTTTAAGGAGATATTCAGTAAGGTTTTGTACAACTCTTGCCATTCAGCCATTTCTTATTTTTAAGGGGTTATTTTTTTTTCAGTATTTTTTGTGCCTCTTTTATTTTTAAAATCACATTATTATTTTTTGTTATTCTTTTATTGCCAACTTTTATAGGAATTCTTATTGGGCTTTTGTCCAGTCTGCATTTCACCCTGTCCTCCCCTCCAAAATCTTTGCTTTGTAGATATTTTCAAGTCATTGTCTTTGTTTTTGAGTTTCCCTGTCACTTTTAATGATCAGGTTTTTTTTTTGTTGTTGTTGTTGTTTGCTCATTTTTTCATCCTAAATCTTGAATTGATGTTAAAAATTGAATTCTACTCACCTCTAGGGGTGGGGACAATTGACCTGAACTTCTCTGATGTCCTCCTGCTTTCACAATTTGATCTGAGTTCTGTAGGTGATGTGAGAAGTTTGGTCACTGCTCTTCAGGCCTGTACTTTGTTCCTTTCCCAGGTAGAGCCCCTGCTTCCTCATGATGTGATCTAGAACTTGGCTATTGGTGAAAAGTGTCAAGTAGCATCCAGTTCTGTGCCCAGTACCAGCATGGGTCCCCTGAGATTTCTTTCTGACCAAGTGTTAAGTGTTTCCTATATCTAAAACAGTGACCAGTTAAATGTAAAGTGACTAAGGCTTGCACAAGAGTGGCATTCAAAAATCTGGATGTGAGGTATATGGAGGCAGGAATAGCCAGGACTTGGGAAAAGGATTGGATATGGGAGTAAAGGAGTCTGAGGAAGATCTTTGGATAGATGGGGAGGATAGTGATACTACAGCAACAGAAATAAAAGTTGAAGAAAGCTGATTTATGACTTTGGGGTGCCAGTGGCACGCTGAAATGGGCATGTGTTTTGTTAGTAGTTGGAGACAATCTGGTGCCTTAGGAGACACGGTCAAGACTAGAAATCACATCTGGCAGTTAGAATCAGACGGGAGAGACCACAGGT